>NQII01013402.1:9225-19713 GCA_002778355.1 Clitarchus hookeri
CCACCCCTCACCCCCCCTGGACTATGGCCAACAAAATTTTACAAATCGAGGAACATATAACATTTACCTCACACACTCGCGCCACCCCCACCCCTCCTCTTCACAATTTAATAATTGGTCTTACATAACATAAATTATCGCTCCCTCAATACCAATCAATTGACATTGAACACTAATTTGCGACTTTAACACATTTTGTCAGTATTGGACCCTATAAATTCTGCTAGTTATTTCTTTTTTTTTTTTTTTTTAACATCTACCAACGGAAAAATTAAGCATGACGGGATACCCTTTGCACATTCTCGGCCCAGTGCGCCCGGGCTGTATTAGGTCTTAGATTTGGGGATCAACCGGTAAGCCAGAACTGTTCCCCGCCTCTTCGCCCTCCGGGCGCAAGGGGCATCGTTCTAACCACACTGCAGACTTTCATCGCTCGTCTCAGTCACACACACCATTCATCTACCAATTGACAGACCATCCGGTCAGTCCTTTTCTTAGAATCTGTGCTCCTTCTATCATCCAAATCGCATTCCTGGGCCATCGCTGGGGTCGTTATCATCTGGTACTCCTGGAAAAAGAACAAGTCTTATCCAGGAAGTGGTGTCTCATCTGGGTTTGTCATGTCCAGGTTTTTGCAAAGAGCTGACCGAAGTGAAGGACTAATACCTGACCACAGTATACCCCGTAAATGGCTTACTATGATCAAAAGTACGCTTCCCGTACGTGCGGAAGGCTCCCTTAAAGATATGGGACGTGTCGAATATTTATCCCCTTCTCCAGAAGCACTCCTTCAGCAAGCTCAGAAGTGCCTCCTTATTTGTAGGCAGGCCGACCTGGGCAACGGTCAACCTGACCACACACTCCATGTGGGGGAAAAGGATCTTCTCTCCCCCATCCATAGTTCTTACCAGTAGAGCTACTGCGTCTATCAGGATGTTTGGTTCCACTTAGTATATCCACCAGTTCGTTCGGATCGTCCCAAAACACGTAGTCGATGTTCTTGTCACCATCTGTCTCCTTCAGACCATCCCCACTTTTCAGTGCTAGGCCACTGAAGAGGTCTGCGAGAATGTCTGCGAGAATGTCGATTTTTTTTGTGATCTTCGTCCTTATGAACACTAGTCTCTGGATTGTTATTTTGGTAAATCGTGTGTGTGAGATCGAGCAACATCATGTATTCCAGCAGGTCAGATTTTGTAAACTCCCTAGGCTCCTTTTGAAATAGAAGTTCGTAAAGCCCGGGTGTTCCACGTGTCTTGCAATCGTCTACTTTGATTATCCCGCCTGGTAGAAACTCTATTTCATCAGCATCTAGGAATCATTTAACATTATGCCTGTATATACCGTATGCAGTATCACTATTACGAGATGTGTATGATCGTAGGTACCATCAAGCCAGATACATTAGATTTTAGGGCTTTCTTCTGTACCTTTTTATAGCGTGCCAAATCCACATCCGATCCTTTATCCCGATCCGTTTGTATGTCATCATGTTTCCTTTTCTCCGTAGGCTTAGTAGTATCGTCGACTTCGGTCTTCACAACTACGGGCATTCCATCGCTCTCCCTGAGTATATCGATACAGCGAGTAAAGGGCTCAAAGATTTCTTCATTTATAAGGTCGCGCGAAAGTCTACCTGTATTGGCGAGCAAATAGTTCTAGAGAACCGACTGTATCACTCGATGCAATTCTCTAGCAATGACTGACATCGTACTGAATAAAAATGATTACTGTTGCTCTCTTTTATAGGCGTAGTCGTGAGTCCAAAGAATGATTTTCGATACTTTCCAGGCATGAGTTGCAGACATCCAATATGTCCTTATAATGGTTTTGAATATCCGTTTTTGTAGTGAGGTGGGAAATCGAGGTAGTGATGTATGCTCTATGGAATATTTCAGCACTTTTAGATTATCTTCATTTTTGCGGATGCCACATTCAGTCTGTCGAGTTTGTCTGTAATTTGCCTTTGAACACTCGTTATGTGCTCGTCCATTGCCATCAAATCGCGAACGATCTTGGTCTTTGCATGATCCATCTTCGCCTCGAGCTCGGACAAGTAAGTGCGAAAGAATTTGCTCTGATCAGATAATACATTGTGTAAACCCGAGATGAAGCCATTTCCAGTTTCTAGAACGAAATCTTTAGTAGCAGCATCTTCAGATCTTTCGGGTTCGCAAACATTTTGAATTATTCTTTTACCAGCATCGCAAGTTCCATGGTTTCTTGGTACGAGACAACCACCATCTTCGTCTTTGTCAAGCCACAGTTTGAGGCTACTTTGCCCGAATTTCGATATGCTGTACCTCATTCTCGACGGTCGACGATGAACTAATCGAATCCACGTCAGTACCTACCACCATATAGTGGCCAGTATTTTACGATCACCAAAAATCCATACTTGTCTTTCCAGCACAAACAACACAGGCTCGTGAAATCCGATAATGTCATGTCCATATTGACATGGTAATCGCCCTCATGTCCCAAATTCATATCGTCCATGCGAAACATCACCAACAAGTTACCATTTTCGCATATTGATTGTTTTGGCATGCACCAATAAGTCTGGCCGAAATACACGCAGTCCACATTCGCATGCCGTCCCATGTTAAAGTACTCCCGGATGCAAGTCTGTTTCTCACATGCCACATCGTCGAAAATAAACACTGAGTTTGGCAATGCTTAGCTTGGTGGCACGGCAGCTTTGTCATCGCTGCAAGGGAAATAACCGACACCATCTATGGCTTGCAGTACTCGTGTCAATCTCTAGTATTTCTGTCGCCGGAGTGATTTGGAGTACAGGTACACATTCTTGAACCTAAGACCATTCTCTTCTTCCGGCAGGCTGAGTAGGACACATGTTTTCCCACAATTTGATGGTTCTGTGATGATGCTTCTCATTGCATTCGGAAACAGTGTCAGGTCTTTATGCATGTACCGTGATGAAACATTTGCAAATAGCAGCAATGTTAGACGATATGAAAGGCTTCAATGTAAGATGAACCCTTCCCTCATGGCAAATAGGTGTCAAAAGTTTATTCGTCTGTTTGCTCATACTGACAATCTATACAGACATTCTAAAATGTGTAAAGGACTTGTTCCACCACCAGCAAAACAAAAAGATGTATTGTCGTCGCCACGAACCTATGGTGGACATCTAAGTACTGCTGTGTGTAATGCTGATGTAAACATGCCATCGCTACCTAGTACAGTTAGTGATTATGCAATGGTGCTACCATCGGTAAGTGAGGATGTGCATGTGGATGGTATGGACAGTTCGTATGGACAATTCGCTGTTGATATCGGGTTGATCGTGTCGCTACTGTGGTGAGACCTACAGTAAAAGTAGCAATGCGTATAGGCACGAGAAGAGTGGTAAATGCACGAAGCAGACAGGATGGGCTTATTTGACTCTTGTTTGTCATAAGTCTGGACGTGAATTTAAAAGTTATAATACAACGAACAGAGTGTCGTGAGACATATCGCCAGGATGTCAAACAGTGTAAATCTCCGGCTGGAAAACCTGTCTATGTTCCAGGCAAACCTAATGCTAATGTATTCGTGTTAAAGGAATCAGTTTTCTGTAGCAGTCTGAAAACTTATGTAAAAAATAATTCGCTGGGTACACTGAAAGACATTTGCACATTTCTGTCAGTCGTGAAAAATTGTGTAATAAACCAACTTACAAAAGAGCTGGAAAACCGCGGGTCTCTACAATATAATATATGGTTATAATGTAACTACTCGAAACCAGATACCCATCAGGAAGAACATTGTACAAGGGCATTTAATACCCGGAATGTACCACTCTATAATTTAAATGGCATCGAAAAGAGTGTAGACGATAATAAACAAAAGATATGTAGCGAGGAAGAAGATGGTGACTAAGAGATCGGGCGTGACACTCGTTTCTGTTAACCATTTACAGGTATGAACAAATGTAAGCCATCAACTCACAAAATAGTAAGATGTTCTCGCCTTGCCTTCGAAAATCCTCGCAAAAAACTGTTTGTGTGTATGTACAATTTTGGAAATAAAATACATATATTAAATATGTTGTGTTTTATTTATTTTTTTAAAATATTGACCTTAAAAATAGTACAGATTAATTAATCTCCAAGTTTGGAAGAGTATCGTCGACAAAACCAGTTTGGTAGTGGACGATATGGGAGCTCACTGCTGGTAGATCCAAAAAAAAAAAAAAAAAACTAGCGGAATAGGCAGTGTCCAATAATGGCAAAATATGTGTTTAAGTAGTAACTTAATGGTCAATGTGCAAATACCATTGATAGTTATGGACGGGGAGGGGGTGATGAGGGTGGGGATGGAGGGGTGAGTGTGAGGTAAATGTTATATGTTCCTCGATTTTTAGATTTTGGGGGCCATGATTATGGGGGGTGGTGAGGGTGGTGAGATCGGCGAGGGTGGTGAGGATGTGTGATTGGTGAGGACGTTGAGGGGGGAGGGAGGAGGTAGTGGGGTGTGAACGTGGTAGGTGCAGGATTTTGTCCGGGGGTGGGGTCCAGGTCCGCTGATCCTCCCCGGTAGCTTTACTTGGCTCGGAGTCTCAAGTGGCTCATTCCGCTAAGAGCCTCTAATCTTCTTGCTCGACTGAGGATGTTTCGGCTCTTGCTTCGAAGAGCTTCAAATCCGCTTTTCTCATTTTTCCATTTTTTTTTGCGCTGGGAAGGGGAGAGGGGGGAGGGGGAGTGAT
The DNA here is from genome assembly GCA_002778355.1 of Clitarchus hookeri. Lineage (NCBI taxonomy): Eukaryota > Metazoa > Arthropoda > Insecta > Phasmatodea > Phasmatidae > Clitarchus > Clitarchus hookeri. The sequence continues at coordinate 13,937 of NQII01013402.1, forward strand.
TTTTGGAAAAAATAATTAATTTCGGAAGGTGTTTTTGGAGTGAAACAGGCAATTTTGTCGACAACATGGCCGTCCCAGGCCGCTGACCAACATGGCCGCCGGTCGCGCCTACCAATATGGCGGAAAACTCCTACATCTTACTCCTGAAATCCTGCACCAAAGTTGCCAACTTTTGTTGTCTCTTTTTATAATTCATGTATTGAAATTCATGTATGATTTTTTTGTATAGTTTCCATGAGATATGACACGGAGTAACGTAAAATATTTATATTAATGTACGACTTAATTGCAGGTAGCACAAGTGACGGCCCATTTTCTGGGCATTGCCTTGGATCAGGTCAGTATCAAAGCAAGCAACAATATGGTGACACCAAATTGTTTTGTCACTGGTGGGAGCATGACCAGCGAATCTTGTTGCTACGTGAGTTTTTTGTCACTACATAAAAAATTGTATCAAGTACACAACTGAAGGGTGTAATTGGATAAGGTCCCGTATGCTTTTACACTGAAAAATAAGTTTGTCGTGGTGGTTTATTAAATGTGTCTGATCTAGATCAATTTATAATATATACCTAGTTGTCGCAATGACAACTAATATTTACGAAATAATTACACTTTTAAAATTCTCATGTTATTTTCGACTGGAAAACAAACGTGTTTCTACTGTAAAGAAAAGTGGTTTAATGGAGATAGGCCCTTATCCAAATAAATCCTTCAGTAAATTAAATTAATTATTTCCTTTCATTTGTTTGCTTATAGAGAATATACAGTTTTTAGGCAAAATGTTTTTATGCACATATATCATTAACCCATCACTATTTATTGTAGGTCATAAAAGTAAGGGATAACACGAAATTTGGTTTTTGGAATGTCCTGGTGCTCAAACTATGTAGCAGATGTTGCGAACTCGTAACTTTCGAACCACGTGGTTCTGGCTCCAAATACGGGAATAAACTCGAAGGCGTTAATAAAAGCAATAAGAATCTTAAAAAATAAATTAATTAAATTAAATTATTTAGATGGGTACGTTAGAAACTGTATTTTTCCCTTGCTAGCTGATAACGTAGGTAGATTTAACTTAACGTCTTATCGACAGCGAGGCCATTAGAGACGGAGAGAGTTGCTCAGAGAAGGAGGAGTGGGGAAGAAATCGGCCTTGGTCTTTATGAAGAAACCATCCTGGGCTTCACCTGGAGTGATTTTGGGAAACGGAAAATTGGGAGAGTCGCATCGGGAATCAAATCCGGGCCCTCCCGAATATTTATGACGGAGCTAACAGCCCAGCGGTAGATACGTGGACGTGAGCAGAGGATGGCAAGGTTCGTTAATGAGATGAAGTTTCGTGACATCTTAGTTCCGTCGCCCTACATCCTAATGCAATGGAACTCTCAGTAGTGGTGAGGGGTTTGAGAATTTTGAGCATCTAGCTTGATATATTTTCTTGCTGCTTTCAAGATGGAAATTTCTTATTATCAGAAAAATAACAGACATATTAGTCCTTTGTAGAGACTATTAAAATTAATACCAGAGACATGTCCTCTCTTAGACTACCAAGTCATGCACTTTTACATAGAAGCCATAATTATTAACTGAAGATACTAATTGCGAGACGAAATATCATCCAACGACAAATACAAATTTACAAGTATCACATCTTTCAGAACAACAAAACATATTTAAGCCTACTTAATAGTTACTTCTTGTTGTGTGGTTTGTTCTGTGATAATTCAATTGCCAGAACTGTACTCTAATGTACTTTTCTTTCTTTAAGGCTGCAATGATGTGCTGCAATACACTTTTGGAACGCCTTAAGCCCTTCAGAACCGAAGAAAAGCAAACGTGGAAAGAGTTGGTGCTCACGGCATTTATGAGCTTGGTGGATCTCAGCGCTACCTACATGTGAGTATATTTCCCATGTAATATTTCTGTACGCTGCCACCTATGATGCGTGGGAGAGAATGAGAGAGACCATGGAATAAACTTAAATGCAAAATACATAGCCTGTATTTTAACAGTGGCAGCGGCCGTGTGCGGTTGGGCGAGTGCTGCTCCGTGCGTGCATATTACATGTCGAAAAAAAATTACTCGTGTAGTGCAGTATTTAACAGCGCGGTAGTAGAGAGCAATGCTATCAGTTTGGTATGTACAGTGCTAGTAGTGGTACGTGGGTTTCCTCCCTCACACGGCGAGCTCTCGGGAGATCCCTCCCCTGCACTACATCACCTAAGTTCCCTCCCTCAAAGCTGCGCGAAGATTATTTTCTCATTTGAACTTTAACTATACCAGTAGTGCCTTGGCCATCGTATTAATTGTTTTCCTTTGGTAACATGCTGTAATTAGTAACGTGCTGTACTTGATTTTGTAGATCTACTAGATCTTACTTGTCTGCAGACAAGTACAATCCTGGTACAATAAAAAACACATGTGTGCTGTACAAGTAGTCTTGTGTGTCACGTCACTGCTTCATATTCTGAAACCTTGAAATTTTCTGAGGATTTTGTATTTAGACCAAATATAATGTGTGAAAACTGTGGCGGTTCCTCCACCACCTCAACATCCACCACAACTTGCCATCTCAATCTTCTCCAGATCCAACACAAAACACACAAAAAAAAATAAGACATCCAACCCACAATTTAACCTTCCCAGGTTGGAAGGCGTGTAAAAGTAATTAACACTGATATAAATTTTTGTTTTATAATTGTGGCTTTAAATTCTTTTCTTCCGAAATTGCACTCGAACTCATTTACAGCAAACATGAAAACAATTAAACCAGCATTCAAAATCAATATAGAATACTCTAAAAATATTCGACTTGCTTCTGCTGAACAAAATACATTTAAAACATTGTATACAAATATATTTTATAATTATCTTTTCATATCTTTGTGCAGGCACTAAACGAGAGGCTCCCCGAAGTAAAAAAAACATCATATTAAAATCTTAGTCATTCACTCTCCTATCCATCGCATATCCTCATTATCACAGTATCTCATAAATCNAAACATCATATTAAAATCTTAGTCATTCACTCTCCTATCCATCGCATATCCTCATTATCACAGTATCTCATAAATCCTGGGACCAAGGGTACTCCCGTCACCAGACATCTTAGGATGTCGTTAGAGCTCACTGATGGACCACACTCACTAATNCTGGGACCAAGGGTACTCCCGTCACCAGACATCTTAGGATGTCGTTAGAGCTCACTGATGGACCACACTCACTAATCAGTAGAGAGTGGGGGATACTCTCACAAACAAGAACTTTGCAATTATGATAGTGCCCAACTGATTCACAGCTCTCGCACACCTCTTATCCAACTCCAAAATCCTGTCGTCTCAGCAACTGGCACTGCACAGATTTCTTCGTGTCCCAGAACCACCCTGACTCTACTACTCACAAAAAGTTGATAACTGCCANCAACTGGCACTGCACAGATTTCTTCGTGTCCCAGAACCACCCTGACTCTACTACTCACAAAAAGTTGATAACTGCCAATGCTGAAGTTTGGAAGTAGGTATTGAATCTGCTCTGCGGCGTGAGGCCCCAGCACTTGATGCTAGCCCTCAGTGATAGGGTGTAGGAATACGTCGAACTGTTGTCTCTAGGTCCAATTTACTAATAAATTACATGACTGACAGCCTGACTGCTCGATCCTCGACTGACTGCCCGTGTCTGACTGCCTGATGTCGTCCGGTTCCGAACCGGACGTCTCGCTCGGTATGCAGCTGCGTCCGCCTTCCTCCGCACGTGGTCGTTCCGCTGGGCCGTCCTGGCGCCATTCTCCTCATCACATCCGCAAAACCCTTAATCCTTATTGCGGTCGTCCGCCTGCGAGATTCGCCAGAGCGTGTGTTCTGACGAATAAAATATAGGGACGCAGAATGCGTCAAAGTGCCCACGAGTTCCTTCCTTCCTAAGAGCATACAAGTAATTCCTACAAACTCTTACATCTTTCTTTAAGGTAACTCCCTGCTACACGACTATAACCCAATTCAACATTTATACTTTAATTCTTAGTAGCTTCTCGCTGCCTACAGCATAGGGCGGTATCAATCATGGCAACACCAAACACGACTTCTTGCCGATGATGTCAACTATATTCTTAGCCGGGAAGTGTGTGTCTCCCAAGTTCCCTCCCCAATTTTTTTTCTAGCCTACTCTAAAACTAAGTGTTAGGCCGCGGTAGGGACGAAAGTTAAGTGCGTCTCAGGGCTAGGTATCATACGCCTACAAGGGAAGGGATCCATGCAAGGAGACATGCATCGCGGCGGCAAGGGATTGGGCTATCATGGACTCAGTTGGGGCCATGATAACCTTCCTGAGTGTACTTATAGCTAAACTACTATAACTATGAAGAGAAAGGGAATAACCGGCATAGACGAAGTAAAAATACTTTCGGCAGGAAAGAATTCAAAATTGTTTCATGCACTAATATAAAATGCTACAGGAGACAGATAGGTAAGAACCACTCTCTTTATTATGAGGTAGAGAAGATACTAGTAGAAGTAGAGAAGGGGCGGGACATCCAAGTTACCTCCCCCCTCCCCCTTAGAGGGAGATATATACGTGTCTGACTGCCCCTCCCCGCGACCTCCTGCGTAGAGACACTTGTAAAGGCCCGAGGATAGCCAAGGATAATACAGAACAGTCAAAATTATTCGCTGCCAAAACATTCTATTATTCTTCACCAATCACGACTATAGTCCATTCACGTTTCCTTCAAACTTTTGAAACGAACCTTTGAAAAATCACCCTAGGAGTAACATTTCAACCTGTTTTTTTTCAATAACTTGTATACCACAAATATATAACAATGTGATTAACTTCAAAGTACTGTATTCTTAAATAAATGAAACTTTAACTTTGTATCTTCTATAACTTGTAATATTTATTTCATATTGAATACGAATTAAAAACAGGGAGAGCAGCGATGTATTGTCAACGGCTAGTAAAAAATATTTCACAGTTAAAATATTGTTTTAAGCTAGTTTTTTAGTATACTATTTGTAAATTAAATGTGGCATATTAATATATGAAATTTCTAAGTAGCACTGAAGGAAACATATTTCATTGTTACAGTTTAAAATATCTGCGCAAATTACCGTCCTAGTAACATGATGGTTTTTTTTTTTTTGCGTCCGAGGAAGAAATTTGAATAGACGGAGCAAAGCTTGTCGTGCTCTCTCTCTCTCTCTCTTTTTTTTTCTTTGTCTCTCTTGGTAAGTTTCGCACCGCTAATAGTAGCAGGAAAACCATACATGTTTTCAATTTTAGCATATTTCATACTTATTGCAGCAAAAATGATGATTTTTGAATTTGTTATTTACTACTGAAAAGAGATTTTATTGTATGAATACTTAGTATAATATATTTAGATGTGATGGTGGGACGGTAACAAATCCGAAGTTTGCAGAATTGCGGCGACATAACGAACGACGATATGGCGTGTTGCTCTTGGCTGAACGAAGTGTTAATGTTTCTTGCTGCGAAATGCGCTTAAAATTACCACATCAAGTTTGTACACACAGTGTTATTTTTTAATTTACCTGGGCAAGTTACGATGTTGTGATGGATCTGTTTTTCTACGGTAGGAATAAATATACGGTAACGTGTGTCGCAGCCGGTGCATGTGAAAGGGCATTGTTGCATCTCACGCTGGACTTCTGAGTGTGTTATTGCAAATATTGGACGTTCGGAATTTATACGTTTTAAGCGTGAACTGTTTTATAGCGAAATTAATTATTTGAAAACCGCGTATTTTTATTTATTGC
>NQII01013403.1:0-21303 GCA_002778355.1 Clitarchus hookeri
TTCTTTTACTTTATTGTGCATTTCACGACTTTCAAAGTGGTATTCATGACAGACACAACAATGGCGTGACTTAGCTTCAGGAAGTATGTTTTCGAGTTAATTTTCGAGTAAATAATTTATTTACTCTTGTATTCGTGTTAAATAACGCGGATCAGTTTTAATATTAATCTTACGTTGGAATTATTTGGTTTAATTCTGTTCATTTTGAATAGCGTATATACACATAAAAAGTTAAGACAAAGCACACGATGGAAGCATCCCATCAAAGTTCAGAATTTGTTGAAATGAATTATGTTGGTTAAAATATTAAAAGACGTACCGGTAATGTAAAAACACATTACACTGAAAACATTGAAACTAAACTAAACACATTTTAAGCTTTTGGAGCTAGAAAAAAGCAACCGTTATGCGGTACTTTGCTTCCAAAAAACAAAATCCCCACTATTGTTAAACCAANACTAGAAAAAAGCAACCGTTGTGCGGTACTTTGCTTCCAAAAAACCAAATCCCCACTATTGTTAAACCAAATTTGTTCCCTATATGTACTTGAAATGCAAGTAAATGGCTATGTGTTTGTGTAACAAGTTATGAAGGGTTACAATTTCTCAAATGTTACCAGGTTAAACCAAGTTCGTTAAGGGATGGAGGTGTTATTTAAATAAAAGAGTTAAGTATTATTTCCTATTATTATGTACAATTAATATAAACAAAATCCTCTCGACTCAATATCTCACAATAAATTCATATAATTTGCTGTTTATAATTACTGACTTCAATCAATCAAATTTACAATTAACTCAAATGAATTAATGTAATTAAATAATCAAAAATCAGTCCCAATATACAGTCTATCAAAACCTATTCAATTATTTATAATAGATGAAATGTCCATATTCAACAGTTCCAATATTTACAATAAAATCCGTGTTTCGTCCCACCTCAGTACAGCCTATGTCCCACCAGTCCGCAATGTTCTAGAGTTCTCTGAGCGCCCTCACGCTGCACTCATCTTGTTTCATGCCCTCTTGTTCATTCACACCACCAACACCTCGTCCGCCATCGTCTCGCAATCTCCCGTCGTCGTCCGCACTTGACCATATTTCCGCACTCAGCCAGATGGCCTTCGCCAAAGACTGCCAACAGTCCAACCGTGGCTTTTATTTATAGGGTCGTAGGCCATCACCCAGAAATTTCTTTATATGCCGCACTGCGCCGAGGCTCCTTATTCCCAGAATATTCGTACGCCTTCTCTACATTTGTCGGCTCCTCCCGCAGGGGGAGGAGGAGGGGTTATGACGCCAGCTAGGTCTCACCGCTGTCAATTATTCGCCTGGCTACCTTTGTTGTCGGGGTGGCTAGGGGGGACGAGCCAGCGTCAGGGGAGGGACGAGGTGGGTCACCCCAGACCGCTCATAACGGGAGCTCGCGGCCAGTCCGAGCTGCAGCGAGTAACAATAGTTATAATTATCACAAGGGAGTTGAACTGTGCGTAAATATAATTTTTAAGGAGCAGCGAATTCGATTTTGTGTTTGTCTAGTTTGCGTTTTCTCATAGCGATTACGACAAAAAAAACTGCCCATTGGATAGCATTGAGTGTACACTCTGTCCTTTATATACTCTATGCATGCACGCAGGCAGAGAAAGGCATTCGTTAGGCCTGGTTTATAAAAAAACGCAATAACACAACACTGGAAAAAATGCAGCGACGCAAGAAAGTGAACTCTGAAATATTTAGGCACCAGCTTATAAAAGTTCCTTGCGACATTTATAACAGGTACCTGCCAAAAGATTTTAGAATTTGATATTTTACGTCGTTGCAATTTTGCCAGTGTTGCGTTATTGCGATATTTTATCAACCAAGCCTTAGTATTGCCTTCTTGTCAGCTCCCTATGTACCCGTACACGTATAGTCTTGCATGCATCAATTGTCGGTACCGGGATTCACGAATCCGGACAGCATTCTCATAGAGAAAGAATTTGTAAACAAACATTTGCTCGGGTCCACGGTGGAAAATGTGTATGTGCGGTAAGTATTATCTACGACATTGTTCATAATTATCCTGTACGTTTCATCTTGAAGCATGGCACAAGATTGAGAAGTTTTGTTTCCAACACGTATTCGTTCATTACACTCTCATAATTGTGAAATTAGTTACAAAAATTACACAACACATCCATCTAGCTATACAGTAACACAATTTACGGGTATAGTGCACTCATACCTATAGTAATGCATCTACATATGCAGTATGTGTACGCACACACATATGTAGACGTAAATAACTTTCCATGCATCAAGTGTTATACTTCCTTCGGACGCAAACATCTGGCCGGTAGGTGTAAAAATTTGTGTCTGGCCATTTTAAGACGAAATTATTTGTGTCTGTCAGCATCCATGGCGCGGCGCCTACAAAGCTACAATTGTTCCTGAGGTACAAATTTTAACACAATTTGAAGATCGTAACTGATGTTTACGACATCTAAAAGCATAAAATAAAAAAAAATAAAAAAACAAAGAAAACTGTATACTACTGATAACAATTGCATTGCTGCTTTCTCTAAAAACTCCAGTATCAATACATCAAAACTTATTTCGAAACAGGAAGAACAGAACACATATTCCAATTGATACTTCTAACGAGCTGACTTGAGTCGGTTTTTGTCCGACAAGTGGTGTTAAAGTGAACACATTGGGACATCCCAATAAACGAGGTACACCACACGGTGGACGGCATTGAGTCGTATCGTTTAGAAATTGTTGTCGGGAAATCAACGGCGGCAACCCACAGCACTTTACGTCCGTCCTATATGGCATGTGAAGACATCCAGAAAACTGCCTTTGTCAACTGTGAGCACGGCTTCTTGTATGGAGTCTGAAATCCTGTTGACTTGCGGCAAAATGTGTTGTTGTTGGGTGTAATATTTCCGGATTGTTTGGTCTTTTATTTTTTATAACTCTTAAATATGCGTGTTATGAAGTCACCTAAAAACATTTTTAGTGTAGGAGATTCACTGAAAAATGTCGGATGTGTTTAAAGTGGATGAATCAGATCAAGTGTTTCACGTGGGTGGGTATCCCTGAAATCACAGTAGAAGGGCTGTTGGAAGCAAAACATCAGGAAAAATTTTCTTTAATTATGGAAAAAATATATATGAGGTAGGTTTAATCTCGTCTTATTGAGTGTTGAGCCTATATGTAAAAAGAGTAAAAGTGTATTACTGTATACTTCCTTTCTCTATTTACGTACTGCTATCCGAGTGTTTTGTCTGATTGCGTGAATGGGTGGATACAGTATATTTTAATCAGGACCTACGGATGGGCGAAACGTTCCATTATAAACCGCACTTTGTTCTTTTTCTGCCCACGTTTAACAACGTTGGCGGAATACACGCACCTTGTTGTTTTTTGAAATACCTGCTTAGGATATATTTTTACGCGCTTATTAATTTATTACTCAAGTTTAACTGGTAAAATGTTATGCGGTGTGTATATGTTGCTAACGTGTTTACTTGTATACTTACGCGCATAAGGAAAATGAAAACTTAAATTTATATATCACTTTCCACTGATTCAAATGTTACACTTGTGATTCGGCGTGTAAATATGGAACTACTTTTCTCAACTCATTCCCAACTCTACAGAGACCGTACCAGTCACAATGTGTTTTCTGAAATATAGCACAGTTAAGGACAAATAATTGTTTTTCCAAAAGTGATCACTTTACTGAAAACACCATCACTTAATCTTTAAAAAAAAATAACAAACTAACGGAATTAGTAAAATGAATTCCCAGTTTCATCTGCAATACAAAGGTTTTTATTTCACTCGTAAACTCACTAGTTCTAACTTTACGTTCGCATGCCTTGCCCGGTCCTAACTTACAGAGTTCGTGGATTTGTCGGCCATGTTATAAATGGCACTGGTGTGCTGCTACAATATTATACGTGTAAACTAAAATACAACCGGGGTAAGAAATACGTAAATATTCAACACCAAAAGTAGGGTTTCATCTCTCTCTGTGTGTCTGTATGTGTGTGTGTGTGTGTGTGTGTGTGTGTACACTCTAACGTGAATGCACCATTTCCCATTTCCCTTTTTTCTCCATCTCTTGTGCACACGCGCGCGCACACAAACACACAAATTTTTAAAAATAATTGCGTATAATAGCAAGTATTATATTGTACCTTACCGGTGTTTCTTTATGATATTTAGGTGTAAGCCTCTTCTGTTTTTCTTTTTTCTTGAAGGGAAACCTCGTGCCTTTTTCGACTGGATGCTTCTGGTGTACCCACATTCTTTTACTTTGATCGCAACACACCTGGCAGCCATGCACCTGAACCGGACTGCAGAACGAGTAGCGCGACTCGCACTGGCCAGACTAATCAGTGTGCGTCACCTCCATGCAGTCCCTCGTCCCTAGCAACACAGTACACTCACTTCAAATGCTTGTCCGACAATTTCCGTACATTTAGGCTGTTCATGGGGACTATTCAACATATTTTCTTCCAGTGGACAAAAGATTGCAGCTTGAATTGGAAATAACGCGTATTTAGTTTCTCTTTGAACAGAGTATAAAATATTTACTTTAGAAGTAAATAGTAACGTCTATGTTCTAACATGAAAAAAGGATACTTGAAGTTATTTTAAATTATGGCATATTACAAATAAAAATTCAAAATTTCACAAAAAAATTTTTACATCAGTTATATAATAAGTTTACAATTCTTACAGGCTATAATATTATAACTTTAATAAAATAAGTACATTACTCTATCACATATAATACAATCAATACAAGAAATACAACTTATTTTCTTTTAAATAATGACAGCTGCTCTAGTATAGTTTGGTATGCTATGCATTTGTTGTGCAGTTAGTTGCAGCTCTATGAAGAAATTAGGTTTGAGGAAGACTACAAAAAATGATATATATATTTTTTTCATAAATTGCATGAACGATAACATAAAAATTGTATTAATCGTTCACAAATATTATTCCTTTTCAATCACATTTTCATCGATTTTACAAGCAACCATTCCTTTCAAATGTCATTGTATAGACAAGTATATACATACAAGTTTTTGTTGTGTGAGGTACCTACATTTTATTGGGTTTTACGTATGACAACCTCCATAATTGTATTTTTACAGTAATTGGAGATTCGAATTTCAGTTTCAAACTAAGTTGAGTGAAATGCGTGCGATTTACATAATTAAAGAAACTTTTTTTGTGCTGCAGGACAACAGGCATAATAAAATAGACCTGCAATGGTAGGTTGCTCATGATCGCATAACTTGCACCACTGTCATTTTCATAGGCAATAGCAAATGCTCGTAGCGGTAGCCAGACACATAGGCAGACACGCGTCCCCTCCGCCTCTGCTGGTAGGCAGGTGCTCAGTCCTCTTCCAACTGTTCACAACCATTACCAGGCCTGTTATCGCACACATTATCACCTCGCCCTCCCTGTTCATTCATCTTTCGACATCTTCACGTAGTTCCACTTTCTATCACTGCACTACTTAGGCAGCAGCTTTCTGGGTATTTAATAGAATTCTTATGTATTTCCAAGATTGTACGGTTATTTTACATGTTATCGTTACTGCGATTGAATTATATGAAATTATACATTGATACATTTGACTAATTGCGAAAAAAAATGCTGTATTTGACATTATTTTAAATTTAAAAAATTAGTAATTTAGTCAACAAGTGTAATGTGTATTGTAACTTACTGTCATAAACTTCATGGGCAGAGAATTGTCGTTACTAAATGATTTTTTGTGACCAGTAGGTCCCTTGCTGTTAGGTGACAATATGAGTAATAATAGCCAGCGCTGAAAATCCGGTTTTATAATGATTGTCCTAAATTGAATATATATCGTTTTACACTATGTCTTCGTTTGTTTAAGATTGACAATGCTATTAGGAAACATGTGTTTTTTTGCAATTTTTCTTGAACAGCAACTACTAATTTGAATACGTCTCCAAATTCGTCACCGCCAGCTACTTTGGAAAAGTATACAAAACCTCGTCACCAATGTGTACACTGCGAGAAGAAATGTACTTTAATTCGCAAATTGAGAAGACATCAAAAAAGCACTTGTTTGAGAAAAACTGCTAGAAATAAACATCGTTGGGATAAATGTCGGTCTGTGTTTACTGACCATATGCAGCTTGATAAGTCATTCGTTGGCATGCGAACAAGGTGTTGCGGTGGAAATCTCGATAGCTTTTGGATATCACTGTCGTTTTTTTCGGAATTTATTTATTTTATGATGTTATATGTATCGTTACATGAGGATAAATTGTTTGAAGAACCCTGAGTGTGATGTAGATCGTTGTATGTTCAATGGTCATTTGTTTACAAGAATGTCTAATTTAGTGAAACATATGCTACAGTGTAAACGCAATTTATCGTAGAAGTGGCTTTTTTTCACGAGTTGTGCACATACTTGTGAGTAATATGTATGCGATTTTGTACTTTTGTATTCTTATATATTATTTGATGATGTAAGTGTGTAATAAATATTATTGTTATTATAGTTTGGTCTTTTTATTTGATATAAGGTATTGCTTGGTTGGTTTGAAGTGTGGTAAGATTTACAAAGGAATTTTTTCCTTTTATTTTATTAGTATATTGCTAGTTTTTATGAAAATGGTTACACAAGTGCTTTCTGGTTTTTCTGAATGGATGTTGGGTCACGGTCCGCCCGGAGGGTTTCCCACTATGACTTATTGTGAGGGAATGATGTTTGGGATTTAAGTGAACTGTTGTCAGCGAGGAGTTGGGTGTGTAATCACTCCTGAACTTGGGGAAAGCAATTTAAGCAATGGCAGGTTAATAATTATTAGTTCACATCGCAGACTATGCACATGACTTGCGGGATGTTTGTGTTGCAGGATGTCACAATGCATACACACATGTGTATATGTCTATACACCTAAAAAGAGTGTCCCTTAACGAAAATTGTTCAGGTACAGAATTTGTTTTCTGAATGTAATCCCTGTTTTCTATATGGAAAAAAATAAAGTATTGTAACAACAAATATTTTCTATTAACATTTAATTGTGCTTCGCATGTTATCAGCATATGGTTTTCGTATCTTCCTAACAAAACCATGTCGGGAAACCATGTATTGTATTCGTTATTTTTCTGAGTGAAGCGATTATTTCATTTGGATTAATACAAGGGCTTTAATTTATTTTAATGTTAATATGAGACAACTTTAAAAAATAACTTTTTAAAAGGTTTTTTTTTAACGTTTTTATTAACAAACTCCAATTAGTCATGTGTAAGGAATTTTACTTGTATAATTGTGCTATCGTTTGCGAAGTTTCAACCATGATGGTCCTCCCCAAAGATGGGATACAAAATCCGATACTACCGATCATGGTGCACATACCCACACCATCATACACACACATGCACATACATTTTAAATTAACATTGCAATTATTAATTTAAGTTTCGGGGATGGCATCCACATTGCTGTAGGAGTGTGTCTCACTTCACTCAAAGTTTCTTGTATGCTTTTCCGCGGTGTATATTCTCTGCCCCTGCTCGCCAGCTTACAAGCGGTAGGCGACGAGTGCTTGAGGCGGAGATGGGTGCAGGAGGGACCCCTTGAGTGCTGCGACTGCCTTCCTCGCCCCTGTCTCACCTACTCTTCTAAGAGAGGAACTTGATGTGTTAACTTCGACCTCGGAGAAGGAGTGTTGTGTCTCCGCCTTGCCACGATCTCCGCGCGCCTGTCGGCATTCAATGGAACTACGCTCGCCCCTCGTCCTTCCTACCCTTTCCCGCCAATTCACCAGGGAGCGGTTCATTGTTCGTTCGCTCACATCTGAGTCTCTGCGCTGCACAGTGCGGAACAAATGTCAACACTCTCGCCCGACGGCTGGGGAATCTCCGCTAGCCACTCGTGAGTTCCTCAGGATTTATTCTTGGTTAAAGTATTCCGACACGATATTAGCGTGGTTGTGGGGGTAACGATATACTTAGATTAAAAGGTATCTTTACAATGGATTACAAAATCATCTCTTTAATACAATGTTTAGCAAATACTACATTACCTTTTAAAATATTTCCCTCTTTTTGACTTTTAAGATGGTGGGGGTTTAAACAAAGGTAATTAGTGTTTTATATTCAGTCTGCATCCAGGCCCCGATCTGTTCGGTTGTGTATTTGTGTGCCATTTAAAAATACGTCACAACTATTTTACTGTTGCTTCATTGCTAGTGAACTATTTTTAAACAGTTTTTAAACATAAATTTTAGTATTGCAATTCAGTAAAAACTATTGCGAGTAATATTTAGTGGTTGTATTACTTATGGTATTTTATTAATGCTTTTAGTTATGTTCTTATTATCTATTTGACCATCTACAATCTATTTAATAATGTTTATTTGTCTGGTGTTATGATGTGACTTCCTTAAAAACATTTTATTTATTTATTTATCGAAGCATATGTAATGTATAATTTTAGTTTTTCAGTTTTTTTTTAAAATTTTTGTTTATCAATATTTTATTATATATGTATTGTTCTCGTGACTTTATTTCAATTCATTTTTGCTCTGTACTTGGAAAGCGTTTATAATCCAGTCTCTCCTGCAGACCCTTCATGAGAGGTTGTTCCTCTACCAACTAGATGTGCATTGCTGTGTTGCGAATTCTTTCATTCGCCGCCTTAAGCAACCCCTTCCACTCACTTTCTTGTAGCTGCAGTTATTGCAAATTTTCTCGGCCTATTCCTGCCACTGTCTCTGTTCACGTGATATTTGACCCCGCCTCTGTGCGTTTGAGCGCAATTTGCCTCTTCTGGATAGTCCACGACATCTATAGGCGACTGTTTAACCTTGCGATTGTGTTTTGTTAGCTACTTCTGCGTCTTTCACGTAGCACTTTTCGAACATTGTTGTCCTTGGTGTGCTGCCATCATGACGTGCGAGCGTTGTGTGGTGGCCGTGATGACGTTGTTTGGCACGTAAGTACCCTTAATATTTAGTTCTCGCAAGCTATCATGTAGTTTGTAGTCGCCACCGGAGGTAGTTTTGTTGCTTGTGTTACATTATTTTATCTATTTTTCTGTTCAAAATGTAGTTAGTTGTTCATATGGATATTTTCTGTTTCCCTTCTCTGATGAGTACCGTTTAAATGTTATAGTTCGTTTCTTCTTGGGCACCAGTCGTCTTTCAGTCACTTATTAATTAGGTTGGTAAATTATTTTTGTTTAAGTGAGGGTGCATGTGTCTGCCAAACCATTTCTGCGCGTGTCTGCCAAACGTTTCCTATTGTTATGGAAATATTAACATGCTTCTATTTTCGCAAAAAAAGGTAATTAATACATGTTAAAGAAAAGAGTAAGAGACAACCACAATACCGTGTTTTTATTTATTTATAAATAAAATAGTTTCTCTCTGAGTTTATATATATATTTTTATAATACATTTGTTTCTGTATTTTGTACCATGTATGATAACCCAGCATTATTTATTGTTTAATATCGCTTCCATTTCTGTTTGTTGTTCTTGTTGCAAAGGCCTTTGGTAAGTTTCTTTATTATTTTTGTGCCACATTTTATTGTATTGATAGTGGCTCTCTTTGTATTATGTTGTTTGTACCTAGGACTTCCCGAATATTTTGTTTAATGAAGTTGATATTTGATTTGTTTGTGGTCGTAGAGGTACACACTTCCTCGCTATATGTGTATACGCACTTACTCTCAATACGCAATAGTTCGAATTTTTTTGAGGGGTGGTGGGATTCAGTACGGTATTGGATCTCGTAGAGGTTTGATGTGTGATTTACAAGTAGTTGCTCAAATATAATAACCCTCTGTAATTATACNGGTATTGGATCTCGTAGAGGTTTGATGTGTGATTTACAAGTAGTTGCTCAAATATAATAACCCTCTGTAATTATACTTTGATTTCCTTCTAAAGTGCGTATAACTTTATTATTATTTACTTACCCTCGACAGGAGTCCAACCAAAGACTNTGTAATTATACTTTGATTTCCTTCTAAAGTGCGTATAACTTTATTATTATTTACTTACCCTCGACAGGAGTCCAACCAAAGACTAAATCGATACACATATATTCAGCCTCACTGGGATTTGAACCAAGGTCTATGTCAGTATGAATGTATTTACGTTTTAATTACCCTCGCTGGGTATCGAACTAAGANCTAAATCGATACACATATATTCAGCCTCACTGGGATTTGAACCAAGGTCTATGTCAGTATGAATGTATTTACGTTTGAATTACCCTCGCTGGGTATCGAACTAAGACTATCTCAGTATAAATGTAATTATGTTTTAACCTTGGCTGGATTCGAACCATGGACTAACCCAATACAAACGTACATTAGCAATTACCCTCGATGGGAATCGAAGCAAGGTTTATGTCATTATAAATATATTTATATTTTCCTTGCCCACGATGGGGTTCGAACCAAGTACTGGTATAGTACAAATGTGTTTACGGTTTAATTATCCTCGATGGAAATAGAAGAAATGTGAGTGTAAATATTTTTATGTTTTCCTTACCCTTGACGGGATTTGAACCGAGGACTTGTCCTGTATAAATGTATTTACGATTTAATTATCCTTGGCAGGAATCTAATCAGGTAGTAGAACAGTATAAATTTAATTAAGCTTCACTTACCCATGGCAGGAATCGAAACCAAGCAAGATAGCATATATATAACAAACATATTAGCGATTCACAGCTCAGTTACGTTTGAACAGTGGTCGAGGTAGGATGTGTACTAAATGTGTAATTACTGTGTAATAACTCTCAGTACATAACAATTCTCGGTATATGTAATTACTCTCGGAATATGTACTTATTCATTACACAATTACTCATTATGCAATTACTCATTATGCAATTGCTCATTACGCAATTATTTATTGTGCGTTACATAACCCTACTCACCTTTGATGGAACTCGACCCGAGGAGCGCCTCACCAACCTCGTCAGTTGGGTTTAGGCAACCGATGGGTGAACATGTGTTCTTAGTGTGTGATTACTCTATCGGTACTTGAACTTACTCTTGTGATGTGTACTTACTCTCGGTACTCGTAATTAATTATTATGCAATTAATAATAATGCAATTGCTCATTATGCAATTGACATCTAATTACCATCTACAGGTCTCGAACCAAGTACTGACCGACTCCTCAACCCTCCTGGTCCAAGCCTACACCGCTCTTAACAGGCTCCTAGCCACTTGCTCTCCAGACTTCCTCGAAAAAAATTCAAAGTCCCGCAAATGTTGCTTGGGCGCTTTGTCCACCGAAAGGGTACCCCCACAAGCAAAGGCCAATCCCAGCACACCTCAGAAGAGGTGGGAGAACCATTTAGCCAATCACAACACAACCATGCGGGGAGGGGGGAATGATATGCTTCCCAGGTTAAAGGGTGCTGGCAATTAGTATCCTTCTCTCCGAGACCCTTTCCCAGGTTAATCAAATGGCACTTAGGCCACTATTGACTACCTATTATGCTCAAAACTATTCGCTCTCACTATTCATGTCGTGAGGCGACGAAGTTTTCAGAATATAAGTTCAGCTTTTGCTACACTAACTGGTAGTGTAGTTAAAATCCCAAGAAACAAGTTAATACAGGGATACAGATCTGAGTCACGCAAACCAATAATCTGGGGTAAAGTCAAAGGATTTGAAATTGCTGTGCCACTTTTAACCTCACGCTTGAACTTGGGTACCCAAAGTTTGAATTCTGCTACAGCAATGGTGGCAGGGACATCCATGAGCAGTTTGTATGTCTCTGTCACTCTGCGCACAGCTACATGATCTTCCTCTGTACGAGGCAAGAAGATGTCCAGATTAAAAAGTTATATGACATCTTGGCTAAATGTTTCCTTGATATCTGACATTATATTTTCGAACGAGGGAATATAAAGGGTTATTTGGAAGTATTCATTAGTGGTCTATCCTTGCTGCTTCTGATGATTCTCAAGATGTGTCTGCCGATAAAGATGTTCGCGGTGCTTTCAGCAGAACATCCTATTTTTCTGAAACTTCTTGCTTTTCAAAAACAACCGCTGAAAATCTGAACGAGCCTCCTTTCTCTTCTGTTCAAGAATGCTCATGGTGTCCTTTATCGCAACTGTAGCCTTCTTTAAGTCCAAAGATAATGTTTGAAGGAAGGGACTGAGTGGCAATGTGGTCCTTGAAATACTAGTAGGAACGAAACAGAAGCATGGGAATATAATTATGTGTAAACGTTAAGTAGAAACGGCGTTCTGAAGATTGGTGTGTCGATTCTGGAAATTTTAAATACCAAGGACAACATTACATCACCTTGCTTCAGGAAGCCAAACCAAGGTAAACGGCAGGAAACTATTCTTAAATGAAAACCTAGACATTTGTGCAAGAATACACAGACTTGCTGATGTCTTTTTCTCTTCTGTGAGGTCAATAAAATAGAACAACTGTTTAACAAATCAGCTGGACTTGCTGGAAGAAAGTTGATAACATTATTCCTGAAAAGGCATTCCTATATTGCAAAAAGGAAATCGCAGAATCTGAACCCAGCTAGAGCCCAGAAGTTGAATAGTTTCATTGTTAGAGACCATTTTGACAAGTTGTTAGCTGTAATGACCGAATATGATGTGCTTCAGAAACAGCAGTATAGCACTGTTAATGTATTGTCACCGTTGGGGCGTCGTCGCAGGGCATTATTGTTTTTATAACCATAATATAGGTTTTTACACTTGGTGACATTGTTTCTATTGTTGCGAGTATCTGTCTTGCATCTGTACATATACACTACACGCATAAGTGAGTGTTCTGCATTTTGCACGACGGAATGCAGTCATGTGTGTGTGTCCACACCAGTGCTTCTAGCTCGAGACTTCGGTAACGCAAACGATGATTACATCTCCTCCTGATAGGGGGTAGGGAGATCGTAGATGGCTGAAGGCTATCGTGACCCTAGCAGACCCTGGTCGTCCACTCTAGCAGCCGACTGGAGAAGCGAAAATGTATAGAGCATCTGTGTGTATTGCTCGAGTATTCCCATCGATAGGAAACTGAGTTCGAGACTTGACACTATACAAAAACTAACAATTCTCTTTCAGACTTACATGAATTCTTTTTTTCTATCTAGGGATGAGTTTGAACTTAATATCAGTGCGCGTTAAGATAAATGAATAACGTATATATAATTTATATACTTTTACCTTTATTAATAGACCTATAAGTTTACATATCATTATTTTATACATTCTCAATATATTCTTCATTCAAGCGATACATTAATGGTAAGCGTTTTTACAAAAACAATTCCTGCTGTGAACATTCTAGTCACTCTTATTAGAATATATCGCACTGCAGTTGACGTATGGGAAGGTCTTGTAAATGGTAGTAAATTTGTAGTTACTATATTCGTGAACTTTGGCAGTGGTAAGATTCCTGAATATCTNGAATATGTTACCGTAATACAAACACTCGCTTCCCGATGAACTACAAACATATTCTTTGCACTTCTTGTTATGTTTATAAAGATTATCACTTCGGGTAAACACGTCATCACAGTTATCACAGTGGAATCCTTTGTGTGCTGGGCTAAACATGCAATGTGTACTTTCATGTCAGTGAGCATTACAACTTTTACTAAAAATATTTTCGCAATAGTCACATCGATATCGTAATGATTGTATCATCTCTTCAGGGTCCCTTACTGCTAACCATGTTAGAGTTGGTAAGTCTTCAACCATTGTTCCTTCTTCATATTGTAGCAGCGTACACGATCTTAGTAGATACGATGACACTGTAATGTCTATAGCTGCTCTTCATGGCACCTTCCTGTTAACGATATAGACAGTGTTACAGATGGCAAGTCTTCAACAATTCATTCCGTCTTCATATTAATATAACGCAAGTGCGTGCGTGCACGTGCGTGCGTGCATGTGGGATTAGTCTTCCATTACAAGAGCAATAACATCCATAAGGGTAGACACATTTCTTAGTCGATAGGAATTAAAATAATGAATTTAAAATTTATTTTCTGTATTTATTTATATTATTAAACAAATCATATACATATATATAATATATAATTTAATATAGTCATTAGTTCTAAGTTCATCAATAAACATATTTATCTCATCGCTGACAGAAAGATATTCAATTCTCTGTTTATCAACCAGCACAAGTAGTCTATCAACCAGGTCTTGGGGTCTTCAGAAAATAAGCAGCTAGTCTTCACGACTCTCTTCGCAGAAGGTTCACAATACATGTCAGCATATATGTTCTTCCGTAATGAGTAGTACGTGATATACCTCTGGGCCAGAGTACTCGGTTCAAATCTTCGTTTCTTCTGTCCCAACTTCAAGAAGCTCTTATCTTCAGCAACATTTTTATGCTTGGAGGTCACATATTGGTTCTCATTGTCCTGGTTAGTTGTAAATTCTTTCTTTGCAGATGGTTGACAATACGCATCAGCATCTATGTTCTTCTGAGATGGGGTGTTTCTGAGATACCTCTGGGGCAGAGTACTTGGTCCGAATCAACGTTTATTATGTCTTAACTTCAAGTAGCCGTCTTCTTCAGCATCGTGTTTACGCTTTTGCTTTGCTAACGCAGTTATTTCATTTTCGTCAGTAGAATATGTATATTTCGCATCATCACCAGCAGACTTGGTGGTAAAATTATCATGGTCGATGTGCTTGAGAGTTGCAACATCGTTTTTCGTCTTAAATAATAGCAATACATGTTTGTTGTTCACATCGTTTGACGATCTGTGTAGTTTGCACTATTCATAGTAAATGTCTGCAACAGTCGTATTTCCTTCTTTACAGAATGTTTACGAACTTGCATGTCCGGATAATGTTATGGGCGATGGAACAATCAATAGATTACACGACGAATCAGTATTATGTCAAGCCATTGTATTGTCTTACGTCAATAAGTTCAATGCTTACTGGCTTGTGCCAAGTAAAAGTGTGTTACCATTACATATACCAGTATGTCTCTTTAGATTGCCACTTCTACCAAATGTCACACCACCCATATCACATGATAATATTCNTTACATATACCAGTATGTCTCTTTAGATTGCCACTTCTACCAAATGTCACACCACCCATATCACATGATAATATTCGGGAAACCAGTTTCTCTTGGCACTCACTCTGTTCATGTAGTTGTGCATTGCCACTTTTACTGAAGGTCTTGCACAGTAACTGCATTGTTTTCCATGTAATTGTTGAACACTTGGTGAAGTTTTGAATGTATGCATACAAACCATTTTCGATTNTAACTGCATTGTTTTCCATGTAATTGTTGAACACTTGGTGAAGTTTTGAATGTATGCATACAAACCATTTTCGATTGCATCTTCTCCACAATTTTTATCACCTTCAAGTATATGCAAACTTAAACACATGTACTGCTATTCAGTGCAGACTCCTCCTCTCTGTGGACTCCTTACTTATGCAGACTCCTTACTTATGCAGACTTCTCCCTTCTGCAGACTCCTCCCTTCTGCGGGCTCCACCCCTCTGCACACTCCACCCTTCTGCGGACTGCTCCCCTTCTGCGGACCCTTCTCTTCTGCAAACACCTCACTTCTACGACCCCCTCCCTTCTGCGGACTCCTCCCTTCTTCAGGCTCCTCCCTTCTTAGGAATCCTGTCTGCGGACTCTTCCTGTCCGCAACTGGGAACCCATAAGAGCAAGGTCAAATTATCAAAGGAAGGACTTCCGGGAGAACTGATAAGAACTTCCGTGAGCAGTGCTGCACATCCCATCTTGCAACTGTTGTTCAAGGTCAAACCTGTTTTCGAACGTGTTAAAGGGATCTTGGGTATGCAAATAAAATACATATTACATCTTACAATTTATTAAGCACAATACGCATACTGTACATGACCTAATACACGAACATCACCATTCGTACCAACAAACTTCCTAAGAATTCAAATCGCATCTNAAATCGCATATCCCAGCTCAAACTTAAGCCTATGTCGAGAATACAAAACTGGATTAGGAGAAATAGCAGTGCGTTTTCAAGTTGTTGTAAATCCTAATTTATATTCACAGAGCCATGGGGCGAGCCCGTTATTATAAGAGAAGACATATTTCAAGACCCGTTGTTCGGAATATAGGTTCTTTCGATTGTGATGTGGCGAAGGACGATACTGTTTTTGTAAAGCAAGTTACAACTGCAGAAGAGAGCTTCTTTCTTCTCAGCTTTATGTACAGATTTGCTTTTCAGGGAATGACTGCACACAACGGATCTGGTATTCTTGAAGTTTGTTTCTACAGGCATCCACACAACAGTACAGTGTCTGGTGGTAATTATTTGAGTCAGATTGATTCAAGAGATATTATATGTTGGAAGACATTTGCAATTAATGAACTTATTGCTACTTCTAATTCTGTTATTGCTATTTCTCCTAATCCAGTTTTGATGGACTCCTCCCCTCTGTGGACTCCTCTTCTGCAGACTCCACTATTCTGCGGACTCCACCCTTATGCAGACTCCTCCCTTCTGCAGACTCCTCCCTTCTGCAGACTCATCTCTTCTGCGGACTCCTGTCTTCTGCAGACTTCTCCCCTTGGCGGACTCCACCCTTCTGCGGACTCCTCTCATCGGCAGAATCAATTATTCTGCGGATTCTTCCCCTCTGCAGACTCCTACTCCTCTCTTCGGCGGATTCCTCCTCCCTTCTGCAGACTCTTCCCTTCTGCAGACTCCTCCCTTCCGCAGACTTCCCTTTTCTGCATACTCCTCTCTTCTGCGGACTCCTCCCTTCTGCAGACTGATCCCCTCTACAGACTTCGCCCTTTTGCGAACTCCTCCAATCTGGAGACTCCCCCTCTCTGCGGAAGCCACACTTTGCGTACTCTACTGAAATGTAGACTCCTCCACAATTCTACCTTTACACAGTAGTGTTGCTGTACACGATAGCTTAGTATCTATGTGAATTTCTGCGATTGCGCTTATTTATACCCTTATTCTGTAGATGGAATACGAAGTTAGGTTGTAAATTTTTCTGTACTGGAGTAGAAGGAAATAGGCATATGTATTTAAGTCAAGTGGCTGAAGTAAATATGTTCTCAACTACAGCTGATATATTTTATATATAATGCCCAACCGGTACCGTTTCCCATATATTCTTCTTCCTCCCGATAAATCTTCTGTATACAAGCCTCAACACTGTCTTCAATTTCGCATGTGCATACATACACACATATATATATATATATATATATATATACATTCGATGTCTTAAGGCTCTCTCACCATATTCATCTTCATGTGTTCCTGGTTTAAAATATTTACAGACCATCCATATATTATTATGTTTTGCTGCCCCTTCTTTTTTCTATCATGCTTGTAAGTTGATCTATATTATTCTTTTTCTTTAGCCTAAGATATGTACAAATATCGTCCAACATGTCTGACGAATAAGATGTAACACATGTCTTGAAATATCGCCTTTTCGGCAATAGAACCACCACCTACAGTCTTTCAACAAAGCCATTGAAGTCTTCACAAAATAAGCAGTGACACTTCCCATCACTCTTCAATTTAGTTTCTCGATGCGCGCTTGCATGTAAGTTCTTCCACGAAGAGTAGGTTGTTAGATACCTCTGCGTCAGGGTACTAGGTTTGAATCTGCGTTTCTTCTGTCCCAACATCAAATTGTTCTTATCTTCAACATCACGTTTATGCTTTTGCTTTACAGATGTAAGTACTTCAACAGTAGAATATACACATTTCTCATCGTCATCAGTAAACTTGGAGGTCTCACTTGCGTTCTCGATGCCATGGATAGTTGTAACAATTTAGTTTTTCACCTTATATGATAACAATGCATGTTTGTTGTTCACATCTTCTGACGATCTGTATAGCTCGCACTCTTCATAGTAAATGTCTGCAACACTCGTAATTCCTTCTTCACACTTGGTGAAGGTTTTGCAGGTATTCGTAAATGACATTTTCGATTGCATGCCTTCAAACTAAATACATCTTTGTGCCAAATGACCTAAGTTATTTGGTTCTCAACTGTAGCTAATGTATCTTATATAATGTACAACCAGAACTCTTTCCCATACATTCTTCTTCCTCGTGGCAAATCTTCTGTTTGCTAGCCTCAAGACTATCTTCAATTTCGTATGTGTTATAGAGAGGTACATTCGAGGTCTTGAAGACTCTCTCGCTATATTCATCATCTTCATGTGATTCTGATTTGCTATATTTACAATCCAACCTTATATTATATTTTACTGCAACTTCCTTTTCCGTCTCGCATGTAAGTTGATCAATAATATTCTGTTTCATATTTTTAAGATATGTACAAATATCGTCCACCATGTCTGATGAATAAGATGAAACATACGTCTTCATAAGACCTCGGAATGCAGATTCTTTCAGTGTGAATCCATACTCATTTGGTAAGTTTACAGCATATACAGGTATAGGTGATTTATATGTACACATTTTGCATTGATTATAATACGACTCATGACATAGTTTTACCTGATGGTCGTGTATTTCGAGTTGGATACTGTCTGGAACACCTGTTTCTTCTTAACATGAGAATTCACGACCACACTTATAGCAACATGTATTTTAATAAGCCCCCTCTGTCTTCTTTAAACCTTTTCCAGATTTCTCATGTTGACGAGCACTGCAACTTTTACTAAAGGTCTTGCTGCAGTAGTAACATGAATATCTTGATGTTTGTGGAGAACTGTTCATGACCAGGTCGGATGTTGTCGATGGTGACAGCGCACCAGTATCCAACGCAGCAGATGTCTGGCATTCACAGGTTTTTCATATGTAAGCAATGTTCTACATCACTTAGCTTGCACAGGAGCGAGTCTATCACGCGTTGCAAGATGTCTTCTTAAGTTATCACATCTTTTAAATTTAAAGTTGCACTGTTCACATGTTAAGATATATTACATCATGTTCATAGAACAACCAGTTTAATGTCACCGAGCATTACAGCTGCTAGTAAATGACTTCTTGCAGAAACAACACAAATTACTTTCTGACATATTTTCCATCTTCGCTCGAGACGATGTTCAACCTTCGAAATTCGAATAACAACTAAGGCGATTCCATCATTTTCATATGTGTATATATATGTATAAAATCTTCATATTTCGTCAGATGGGGATTTAAGTTTTTTTATTCTTTCTGTAAACATAAATTCAGCTAGCTAACGCACACTGAAGAGCCAAAAAAACTAGAATAATCGTGCGTATGGAAATAACAGAGGTATGGAACCAATTAGAGTAACGACATGCAGTCGGTAGCTAGATCGGTTACTGCTGGTACAATAGAAGGTTATCCAGATTTAAGTGAGTTCAAACTTGGTGGTATAGTCGGCGCACGAGAGATGGGGCATAGCATCTCCGAGGTAGTGATAACATTTGGATGTTCACGTACGTCCATTTCACGAGTGTGCCGTGAATATCTGGAATCCGGTAAAACATCACATCTTCGACATCGCTGTGGCCGGAAAAAGATCGCGACAGAACGGGACAAACAACGACTGACGTGAATCATTAAACCTGACAGACGTGCTACGCTTTCTCAAATTGGTGCGGATGGGATTTATGGATTGCCCTGCAGGATTCATGGTGTGAATTGCCTCCTGCATGTCTTCAGACATTTGTCGAGTCCATGCCACGTCGCCTTGCGGCACTTCTGTGTGCTCGGGTGCCCTACACGATAATAGGCAGGTGTGTCAGTTTTTTTGGCTCTTCAGTGTATCTAGTTTACTGTATCCCCATGCGGCTGTAAGATTTTTCCCACAGTTCCTTGAAAAGGTTTATACTATAGTTTCAAATCATGGCAAACACTAAAACAATAAACCCGACCTGTCTCCACCGTCTTTTTTATTTTTTTTTACATCTCTCTTGTCGACGTGCGTTACTACTTTTACTTAAGAACTTACCACAATAGCATCATTGTTTTCTCCACATTGGTGAAGGATTGCGTTAATTTTTCATATAAAATGAACTTTGTTGCTTAACATGTAGAGGAACAAGGTCTTGGCACTTTATCATTAGGTACGTTTAAACTCTCTATACGAGTGAACATACCTTGACATACATTACATTGATAACTTGAGCGATACGTGTTTATCTTACATTTATACTTTATGTGTGTTCGCATTGCGGGCATATGCAAATGTCATGTTACAGTAGTGACATAGATATCTAGAAGATGTGGCAGTTCCAGCGATTGTTTTCATCTTAGGGTACTTTGCCTTTAATGATATTGGTGGTTCGAATTTTTATTTCGCAGATATCTTCACATTCAAAGTTTGCTTTATTCTCAGCAAATACTGACTGATCTGTGCAGGAAGGAGATCTTTGCATGTTGTAAAATGTTTTTAAGCTATCATGTCTTCAAAAATATGATTTACACTTTTCACATGAAAATATAACACGCTTCGTATTTCGTAAGAAACCAGTCTCGTGTCCACGA
The DNA here is from genome assembly GCA_002778355.1 of Clitarchus hookeri. Classification (NCBI taxonomy): domain Eukaryota; kingdom Metazoa; phylum Arthropoda; class Insecta; order Phasmatodea; family Phasmatidae; genus Clitarchus; species Clitarchus hookeri. Next base: position 20,492 of record NQII01013403.1, read on the forward strand.
GCATGGCTGATTTGAGAAAATGTTTTCTTTCAGTAACGACATAAATAACTTTCCCGATTATTTACCATCGATGAAGATGCAGAGCGCATTATTATTTTCCACTGTTCACTCTTTCAAGTCTGAATAGCAACTGAGTTAGTCATCCTATGATAATATATGTATACATATATATACTTTTTAACTATTAAGCTGTAGTATATACATACAGTGCAAGACTGATATTCAAAACAGTAAAAACAATGTCACTAGGTTTTAAAAAAATCTACCCATGATTAAATGAAAGAAAAAGCATTTGCCTTAATTTCGCCAGGTAATAATAAAACGTAGGAAAATAAACAAATGATGGTTTCACTTTAATTTTGACAGGTTAGAGCTGAGTTGTTCGTAATTATGGTCAACTATGCATATAAGTTCGCATAGAGCATAAACGACCTATTGATAATTTTCGTTGTCGGGGGTGATGTCTATGTTATGAATTTGGCGGTTGTACCTTAAACATGCCAGAAATTATGGAAAACCATGCTTATAAGTTCACATAGGGCTTAAATGACCCTGTGATAATTGATGTCTAGGGTGATGCCTATGTTATGAATTTTACGAATGTATCTTAAACAGTTCGTGAATCACGAACAACTATGCTTATAAGTAGGCCAAGATATAAATGACCCTTTGTTAATTTTCGTTGTATGGGTTATTTAGTATGTTACAAATTTGCCGACTGTATCTGAAATGGTTCGGGAATTACAGTCAACTATGCTTATAAGATCGCATAGGGTTTATATGACCATGCGATAATTTTCATTGCCAGAGGC
>NQII01013404.1:0-21688 GCA_002778355.1 Clitarchus hookeri
ATAAAAAATCATTTTGAAAATTTACAAATTTGCCTTAAGAAAACTATCTCAGATGACGTCAAATATTGTATGTTTTCGATTTTCATACTTTGCTTTTTTTTAAGCTTTTATTTACTTTAATTTTACGATTTTGTTCACTGAAAAATTTACTTTACGATTTTCGCAGCTTACTCAAACACATTCTATCGGCTGACTTGATAAATACTCTTGACACAATGCTACTAGTATTTTTTATGTATGTGATTTTAGTTGCGATGGTACAAATATGTTCTTTTCTCTTTAATATTTTAAGAAATTTTAAGAATTATTTCTTATCGCATATTTATTCGTTCAACAATTCTCTAGACAGCTGAATGTGAAGATTGTGTTGTAAAATACGAGTACACTTACATGGTTTCACACGGCTGCCTTTGAATAAAAGAAGATAAGTGGCCAAAATAAGCAACAGAATGCAAGGAGAGCGAAAATAAAAACACTCCGTAAAATTCAACAGCTGCTGGCAGAATTCATTTCCCCCCCGTATGTACCAAGTTACCTCTTTTTTTGCGTGGGACCAACATACTCCTTCTATCTAAGTGTAAAACTAATCACAGTTATGCCGCGAGATAAATAAAATCTTGCTAGTCTCTTTTAAAGGTAAAATACTAGCTGTATAATAACACGAGATTAAACTTTTGAAAGCAAGTATAACCTATTACAATAGAACACGATGTATGGATGCACCTGTGGCGTAGTATTTAGTCTACTTGTTTCTAATTTAGAAGTTCAGGGTTCAATTCCCATTACCCCATTGGTGATTGTCCAAGGTGTAGTTGGGTAGGGACCTTCCTGCCATAAAGTGTGTTCTCTGTAATCCTAGCTGACCTACAATATTTATAGCAATAATACTACTGCGTATAATCAAGCAGACACACTACTTTGTAAAAGTCCAAATAGTAGCTTGTGATCTTACGGGAAAATAATTTGAAAATTACTACGCACATTGTTGCAATTATGCATGATAACCGTCTGTAGGTCACAGTATTTTTTTGTACAAATACTGAATATAATCTTTACGCGTTTCAAGCAATTTCTTGGAAAGTTAACAACGATTTTTTGTTGTGTTGCCTGAATTTTTTTGGCAACTAGTTTCCAAATATTTTAGTTTGTAAAAGTAGAAAACAATATCTACAGAGTAATATGAAATACTGAACATTAATAAATAAAAGTAAAATGCAATCTTAGCTTCACAATGGGATTTTACGAAATGGAGGACACGGCTTATTAATTCGAATAACCACTATCTCCTGACATAGATTTCGAAACACATTGACATCCCAACACACTAATTTGTGCCGTCATGTACAGCGAAAAAATCAATTTTACCGAACCAGATATAATTGTACCGGTACTGGGGTTGGAGTCACAAATCTATAAATATTGTAAATGTACAAACTATTTCAGCCTGTAAACATGTTGCCAACTAATGGGCTAAAAAATAAATGCAATTTGGACAGTGGCATGTATCTTAGTGGCATGCCAAGCGATATGCATATTTTTATTTGCCGACAGATCTTTAGGTGAGAAACTAGTCGCTAAACCACGAATCGTATTTAAAGATCGATAATTTGCTAAGCGAGAACACAAAGTTAATATGTCTATCGTCGAACAGCCAGAAGCTTTTGTTAACTTTCGAGAGAAATCACCATATAGTAGATATTAACGGCGGATACTAGTTCACTTTTAAAAAATATTTAAAGAACATCTGGCTTTTCATCAAAATCACTAAATTTTTCAACAAATATCTAATATTTTATTAACATCTGTCAATTTTCAATTAAATATTTCAATTTTTTATTAAATAACCTATTTCTAAAACAAAAATTCAAGAAAATTAACAAATTTGTGATAATTGTTTATCCCAACTTATTTTTTTTTACATAAAGGAAAGTGGCAGAAAGTGAAAACCATTTGACCCCAAAATGACGAAAATTAACCTTAAAAAGTGAGCCAGAATCCCTTATAAACCAATTCTAAACTAAAATTACCACTTGTTACTTAAATTTTAATTAAAAAAGCCTATTTTTCATTAAAATAAATTAATTCTTCATATAAAAGCACACCTATAATAAATCAAAACCAAAATGGAAAACAATAATACAAGGAAAGGGGCAGAAACTGAAACCCATTTTACCCATAAGTTATTAAAATTCTCGCGAAAAAAGTGAGCCAGAAATCCTTTCCATTTTTCAATAAAAAATCAACCAATTTTTTAACGAAAATGACCAATTTTATCATTAAAATCAATTAATTTACGAATTCCAAACCAATAAAACAATAAATATTAAAAAAATTATTGGGGACAAAGTGGCACAATATAAATTTTATAAATAAAATTTTTAAATATAAACTGGGGACAAAGCGGTACAATAATACTAGACCAATTATTTTTCGATAGAAAAACGAGAGTGTGATATAGTGACATGAAACGAGTGGGACGAAATGGCATACAAGTGAAAAGTGGCACAATAATAATTCAATAAAAAACTGAATAAACCAATAAATAATAATTGAATTAATGATTAAATAAATAATAATTGACTAAAAAATTTAGCAAATTATAATTATGGAATTTCAGCAAGTGGCATGCCACTTGTTGGAAAAATAAATATATTAAAACAAAAATATGACTTAAAAAAATGCAAAATATCCCAGCCCATCACCATATTTCATCTTTTCAACAGTCTTCCACAATTCAGGTGTGGCATTACGAAAACTTGCCTGCATTTATAGCAGTGGTTCATATTTCGGCTATATGTACTGTAGTTGTGGAAGGGGAAAGAGCCCAAGATGAATTAAGCATGTGTGAATAACTTGATATCTCTCACTCGAGGCGTCAAATCCCATTCTTGTAATACAGGGTTATTGCCACTCACCCCATATACGAATACGGTTTTAAGCCTAGAATGGTTTTCACGAATAGCATATGAAAATGAAATGAATTATAAAGCTTATTTCAGAAGCATAATTCATTATAATTTAATAAAAATCAATAAAAAATCATTTTGAAAATTTACAAATTTGCCTTAAGAAAACTATCTCAGATGACGTCAAATATTGTATGTTTTCGATTTTCATACTTTGCTTTTTTTTAAGCTTTTATTTACTTTAATTTTACGATTTTGTTCACTGAAAAATTTACTTTACGATTTTCGCAGCTTACTCAAACACATTCTATCGGCTGACTTGATAAATACTCTTGACACAATGCTACTTGTTTCCTTTTAAAACAAGCTTGCCAGTAGTTAGACATTCAGTTGGCTGAGAGCAGTGACGAGAGAGCAAAACTGGCCACGTATCAACAAGTTGTTCCGGCTCGCACTGATAAGAGTGATGGAACGTAAAAAACACTTGCAAAATGAAGTACGAATGAATATTTTCAGTATGTACGCGCATGGATACTGGAAAGTATAATCAAATTAAATATAATTTTATACAATAAAAAAAAAAAAGTAACAATATTTAGTATATTTTTCTTTCCACCTGTTATCGTGGGGAGGGGGTGTGGGGGGCCTAATTATATATTAATTTATTAAGGGACTTATTGAATGGCATTCAAGAAGTATCCAGAAGGGATGCTATTAGATAGCACCTCTTATTCTGTTAGAGTTTTCTAGGCCAAAGAAAATTCAATATCATGCATTGCTTGTCTTTTTTTATTTCCTTTTAAACATTACCACTAAGATAATAACCTTTCACAGTCATAATTTTTTAACCTTTTTTTCAATAAGTTTAACATATCTATCACGTAAAATAAGTTTAAAACTATGATCTAAAACACAAGTCTTTTTACCATAATTTTTATCAATAATATAAAATTTTGATGTTTTATATTTTTATTTACTTTCATATCATGTGGTTTATAAACTCTATTGAGTTGTTCAACTTGCTGAGCATTGTATCCTTTTATATTAATCTATTTGTAATAAACTTTTAAAAAATTATTTTATATAAATGGAAAACATTACAATGAAAAATCAAAGAAAAACATATCAATAATTGTAAAACACGTTTCAATCAACAAGTACGCGAAAAACCGTTAGAAAAAATTCTTTGTGATGGATGTGGCCAATAGGTTTGTAAATTTTGTCTTGAAAAATATTAACAAACAAAATCGCATATTAATATGCATAAAGAATATACAACAAAAACATGCAAACATTGACAAGACAGTAAAATTCCACATCCATATACAAGAGATAACAATTATTATATTTGTAGAGTATGTATGTATATGAGAAAGATATATCATAAGAAAAAGCAATACAAAGAAAATATTATCTCAAATTAAAAACATTATTCCATATGAATAAGATAAAAGTAGAACAGAATAGATTACTTTTTTTACTCAACAAAAAATGAATTTCTTTAAAAAATATTCATATTAATTATTTTGTCAAATTTTTTTTAAAATAAAATGCGTAGAAATAAAAATGGCAATTTCAAAACCGAGTAAAATTAAAGTGACAGAGTTGAGAGAAATCGCTAAAAACGTCAATATTAATAATGTACACAAGTTAAAGAAGGATATTCTAATAAAAGCAATAAAACATGACAATAAAGTAAGTGAGACGAAAGTTGTAATACAGACGACGAGTGATTTAAAGTAAATAAAACGAAAAAAAATAGTAATGAGTTGAAAATAAATAAATTGTTATGTTATCTAAATCTTAAAATATTAAGAATGATCACATGTTAAAGAAGACAGATCTTATTAATGTTATAAAGGCAAAACAGTAGTCTCCAAATTATTATTATTAACCTTTCGTTAATTTCTATATGTGTGAACAATAAAAAAAGATGAAAAACCTTTAAATAGTATATTTTTATTCTCTAAAGATATATATGGTAATCCCAAACATGGGAAAATTAATTCAAATTATATAGTTAATATAGCCTTTCAAATTTACTACAGACATAATACCATTTGACGATTATAGCAATTGTTTATTCAATAACAAAATCGAATATAGAAAAATGAATTTAATACGGAGTTAGAATTATCAAACATATAAAGTTGAAGCAAATAATATTGCATTATGTCTACACGATAATAAAATAATTGTATCACAAAATAAAATAGATACTATACCATATGGATATAACAAAATTTTAATTGTTAATAAAAATGCTAACTGAAATATGAAGAAATTTTTAAGAGGGGTGAATCGTACCCCCTAAGAGGGAAATATACTAATTAAAACCTTCCAAGAGGGTCTATGGCATAGACCAATTCAAATTCAAATTTTAAATCTCTATTTAAATAAATTTAAAAGTCCAACGACTACTTTCATGTTACATTTCGAATTCACTTTCATAAATATCTGAAAATGGATTAAAATTTTTAAATCCATTAAATTAATCCCAACAAAATAATTGATTTTCAAAGTCTTCCCAAATATTTGATGACGTTATATTTTTATTGACAGATATATTAAAAATTGAAGAAAACTACAACTTCTCGAACAAAACAAATCGTAGAATAAATGTCATAAGGAATACTTAGATAGTATAATTTTGTCTGTTACTTGCTCCACATATATATAAAATTCTACTAATATTATAAATGCGAAAGTCTGTGTGTGCATGTTTGTTACCACTCGGTTCCATAACGGCTGAACAGATTTAGATTAAATTGGGTATGTAGGTATTTTAGGTCCTGGAATAGGACATAAGATACTTTTTATCACAGAAAATTGTACGGTTCCTGTGGAATAACAACAAAACATAATTCTGCAACGGCTGGGAACGCGACCGAAGTATTTTGGCTCTAGTGTTAGAGTTTATCAGGCTGCCCAAGGACCTCTGAAATAGCTTAACGACTGCTATCAATCGATAACAACCGAGACCGAATATTTAATGCTTCCTCCGAAGCCCGGAAGCGCTCAGATGTTATGCCACTAAACAGTCACCCATCCAAATGTGTGCCGCTGAGAACGTTGCTTAACTTTGGTGATCGATTAAGATCCCTCAGCTTAGCTCAAAAAGTAGTACCTAGGAACACTAATTTCTATAGCTACAACTTGAGGAAACTCACGTTTTGATTTTCATATATCGACGCTGGAAAGCAGAAGTGTGGTAACTAAGTGATAGTTGCACAGATACACTCAAAAAACAATACCCTACTTCTTGGCTATCGGGTAAAAAATATTTCGTTCCTTTTGGGTTGCCGTAATCAGTATAAAACCTAGGCCAACACAGTATAATTTTATAATTCTGTTTTCACATAAATGAAGAGTCTTTTCCCAATTTATTTATAAGTGTATCACTGTAAAACTCAATCGTACCCGGGCGAAGCTGGGCCGGTTCGCTAATTATTTATATAAATGAAACATTTCAGTGAGTATACTTATACTGGCCAGAATTTAAAAGTTTTAAGAGATTTTATTAAATTAATGTTATTGTTTTTAAAGTTTTAGGGTACCCCGAAAGAAAATCAAAAGTTACTGTGTTATAAATATTTACATTCTGGAAGGTCACTGTTTAGCGACCTTCCAAATATTGATTAATTTCTTAATTACGATCGATTTTAAACATAAACATTTTGGAATGGGGCTGTTTCGGGTTCCCCCAAATATTGATTTATCTTTTAAGTTCGATCAAACTGGATTCAACAACAATTTTATAATACAATTTTTAAAAATATATCAGTATCAAAATTAAATTGTTAAATTCTCTTCAATATCTTTTTTTCATGTATTATCAGTTGTATAAAATAATTTTTTTCAAATACTTTTATTCTTATTCACGTAAGAATAAACTTTAATTTTGAAATCTTTAGCAGTTTGTTTTAATTCAGAAACTTTCATGTCTTACATATTTTCTGGCAATGGTTTTCATAAAATAAATTTATAATTCACTATCTGTTATATAAAATATTTTCTGTTTATGTTACGATATTATTAAATTTAGTACCTTCCCAAAATCTTTGAACTTAATTTAATCCCTCAATTTCAATAATGATAAGGTAAAATATCAATATTTATTTCAGGATAGTTAGTTTTAACTTTATTAATCCTTTCGATACATTCTTGTTTTCTTTGACTGGAATAGTTCTTTGAATTGGTTTTGCCGTTTCTCTTAATTCAGGTCATTTTTATCGAAAAGATCTTTCTTAAAATATTTATTATTTCTCGAGTTAATACTCTTTAGCACATATATTCAATCTCTCTTGTAAATCACTTGTAGTAAACCTATTTGTTAAAATAATAATAATAATAAGTATAATTTTTGAAAGGGCGTCTTTATGACGCCCCCTTTAAAATTTTTCATTGACGGGTTGCTAATTGCTACCAACTTATACATTTAATTATATAATTTCAAAAATAATTTAAATTTCAGCACCATCGAAATTAATTAAGTTATTATTTTCATCTCTTATTTCTAAAACAATATGATTAAACATATGGTAATTAATTTTTTTAAATAATAGATAAGCTGGCTTATAAACAACAGAATCACGAAAACCAAACATTGTTTTTGGCTCAAAACAAACTGTGAAATGTGTTACTAAATTATTTAATTCATCATATTTTTTTAACATTCCATAAGCCAAATTACGATGAATATTAATATTTTGAAATGAATTAAAATTGGCTATCTTACTACCAAATAAATTTTTTATTATTATATTTTTTCAAATCTTTTAAATATTTGATAATCGTTCATCTAATTTAATATCATATTTTCTATTAAAATTTATTCTGTGGTTTATATTGCTTGTTTCTAAAACAATATTGTAATATTTAAATTGTCTATATAAATTTATAGTTTTTTCTAATAATTCAATATTGTATCAATCTTATAGAAAAATCATTTCTTCATTTATATCAACAGCTGTTATTATATTATTATTTATATATTGTGTTAAATATGTTCTATGAAATATAATTAAAGCAATAAAATGTTCATAATCAAGAATATCATAATGAAGTTTTTCTTTATTTAGAGAAATTACTCGTTTGCTTGAACACTATTTTCATTTAAATAATAAAACTATAATCATTACTTGTAGAAAGTTGATTTGGAAATTGGTGTTTTAATAAATGAAAATAAATCAGAAATAACAAGAATAGCGATAACCAGATAACATTAGAGCAACAATTGTTGGTCCTAGTAGTTGAGATAAAACAAATTTGGTGATTAATTTTGTATATAAAAATGGATATATAAATTTTAACAATGTATATGTCTGTATAAAGAAATTAAATAAAGAAAAATACATTCGATTAAAAAAATATTTTTTTATTTTATCAAAGATAATAAAAGAAGATATGAATATTTTTTATTAATCTCAATGTAATTATAGAAAACCAAGATTTAATTAGTGAATATTTCACCAGAGGAAGACATAAATATATTTACTGTTTTTATTTAGCTCAAACTGATAGGAAAATTCCAAAACAATTAGTTAGATATAATAAAAAAGATTTCATATACTTTACGTTAAGAATAAACAAATTTAAATTATATTTATAATGATTTTGTTAGTGGAAATATGTCGTATGATAAATTCTAAAGAAATTTGTTCAAAATGTTGGAATAAAAATCTTTAGTTTATTCCTATAGTAGATATAAATGAAAAAAAAAATAGTAAATATAAAAATAAGATTAAAGATTTTATTATGATTTGAACGTTGAATGATGAACGAATCGTTCTACCATTGTACAATTAAATATATTTTTTTTGTTACATAATTGAAATATTTAGCATTCACTTTGTTAATCTTAAAATAGTTTCTTCATCGAAAAAAAATCAAACTTTATGTGTTATAAACTATTTAAATATATAAGGGATTTTAAATATTGAGTATAAAAATTTGAAGGGTAAAGAAACGCGAGCCTTATCGAACATTTATTAAACAACAGAAATCGATGATATATAGATTTATCAAGAACAATCTTGAAAAAGCTGAAATTAATTAATAAATCAAGATGTGGTATTAAAGATGATTTATCATATCTATATTGATATTCAACCAAATGGAATAAATATTATATTTGATGACATTTTCCTTTAAGTAATAATACGATTATTCAATTAACCCAAAAAGCTTTAAAAATTTGGCTAAAACATATAAATTTATAATTTATTCCTTATAGTAATTATCCAGACATAATTTTATTATTTATACAAGGTATTCAAAGATTTCAAAAAATACAAATCGCATGTCCATATAATTTAAAGTGTAAAATATTATGTATTAATAGTAGTATAATTATGATGAGTCGTGCATAATGTGTATTAAATGAAAAAAAAACTGGCAACTGGCGTCAGCGCCGGCCGGCTGTCATGTTGTGACATCACCCAACCACCATGTTGGGTCTGCGTGACTTTGACCTTGACCTGTAACTCGACCCCATTCCTGTGAACTTGAATGACTTTGAAACCAAAACAATTCAAACAAATTGAAGAAAAATTACAACCCCTTAAAAAATTATAAAAAATTAAAACTAGATTTGAAAAACCAATTANTTCAAACAAATTGAAGAAAAATTACAACCCCTTAAAAAATTATAAAAAATTAAAACTAGATTTGAAAAACCAATTACAAAATATTGAAAAAATTATTTAAAGATGTATAGGTAGGAGCTCCGAGGTTCGATGACAGGTGGATCGACTAAGCTACCGACACGACAGACCATTGCCAGGTCGGCCAGTACTCATCTCGTCAGCCATGTTAGACGTTATTGACTGTGACCTTAGCCTGTGACCTGTGACCTTGACCTCTTGCCCATGATGTTGAATAATATTGAAACAAAAAAAATACGAAAAATTGCAGAAAAATTATAAAAAACNTTGACCTCTTGCCCATGATGTTGAATAATATTGAAACAAAAAAAATACGAAAAATTGCAGAAAAATTATAAAAAACAAAGAAATTTATAAAAAATACAATAAAAAATATTTTTAAAAATTAACAAAATATGTGCATTTAGAAGGTCCGGAGCTCCATGCCAGGTAGATCGACTAAGCTCCCGACACGACCAAAACTCGCCAGGTCAGCCAGTGTCCATCTCGTCAGCCATGTTAGATATCAATGACCGTGACATTGAGCCATGACTTTAACCCCATTCCTGTGACATTGAAGAACCTTGAAAACAAAAATTTTTCAAAACAAATACCAAAAATTAAAAAAAAAATAAATAAATAAATAACTCTAACAAATTCATCAAAAACCCTTAACACTTGACTTAAGACTCAAGACCCTTGACTCAAGGCTCAAGACCCAAGAGACCCAAGATTTAAGAACAAAAACCTTTGACCCAAGACCCCAAGGTAAGACCTAAGATCCTTGACCCAAGATACAAGACCCAAGACCCTTGACCCAAGACCCTTGACCCAGGACCCTTGACCCAATACCCTTTACCCAAGTACCTTGACATTGACCCAAGACCCTTGACCCAAGACACTTGATCCANACCCTTGACCCAATACCCTTTACCCAAGTACCTTGACATTGACCCAAGACCCTTGACCCAAGACACTTGATCCAAGACACTCGACCCTTAACCTTAAGACCCTTAACCCTTATCCCTTGACCTTAAACCCAAAAAATTTCAAAAATCTAAAAAATTCCTAAAAAGATCTAAAAAATAAAAATGAAATATTAAAAAAAAAATCAATTAAATCGTCATTGTTTTATGAAAAAAGGAGGTAAACCATCCTTCGATGCTCATGTCATTCTGCTGGCTGTCAAACTTAACCACATACATTTTTTTAACCAAACACACAGCTCGACATTTATGTAGGTGTAAGTATGCTACTCAGATTTTTTAAATACAGTATATGTATATGTAACCAATCCAAGCCCTTAATACATGTAGCAACCACCTGCTCAAGTCATGTTATAATCATGTTATGTATCGGCATTTAAACCACTTTTATATTTATTTTTTACATTAATTGAAATACCAATAGTGCAAAACCCTTGAGACTTGGAATGTACGAGGGAGATAAACAATCTTATCTTAATGGTCTTCCTGAAGATCAATCTCTCAATCGTCCAATAATTCCATCAATCTTTCGCAATCTTTAAGAATGTTTCACAATATTTAACAATCCTCCTCCTCCTCAGCAATCATTATGTCAATCTTTAAAAATCTTTTCATAAATCTTTTGCAATATTTCGATGAATCTTTCAATCTTTCCATCAATTTTTCACAGATTTTCAATAAATCTTCTAAACTACCCATTGATATTTCACAATCTATATCAATATTTCCATTAATCTTCCCATCTTTCCCTCAATGTTCCAATCTTCCCATTAATATGTCGTCCTATATGTCGATCAGTCATCAATCCATAATCAGTCAATGTGTGTGCAGTCTGTCCCCCATCCATACATATAAAAAAAATTAATTCGCAAGCCGTCTCCACACATTTGTACTTGTCAACAGAATTAATGTTTTGTGTACAGTCCACTATCCATGAATTTTATATTCTTAAATTCTTTATTAATGTAATGTGTGCGAACCATTACTTTAAAAGTCGAGTGCTTATAGCGACAATTTTTAAGATATAAAGGATAAAATGATGCAGCACAAAAAACTAAAAGACAATTCTATATTTTTAAAAATGTATTTTTTGCACATAACAAAATTAAAATAAAGCAGTTCATCACATCATGCATTATATCCCCTATACTTCAGTTCATCGATGATAAAAGATACCTCAACAATGTGTGAGATCCCCACATTTTTGAAGGTGAACCAAATATCTGAGTCGACCAACACATTCATTTGGGTCTTCGGGAAATATGTGACGAGTGTTCTTGACGCCTTCTGCCTTCTTCACACCACTTGTCGAAGGAAATTCGTTTGTAAAATATGTGGGAATGTTGAGAAAATCAGCATCATCTTCAGCACTATCACTGCCTTTACATATTTTTTCGTCAATGCTGCATTCATGATCGTCTTCACCTCCTGCTTCATCCTCAATATCAAATATACTTTTCTTTGTAGGAGTCGCATTGTCATCATCAGTATTTAGAACCGACGATCATTTATTTTGAAGTTCATCAATTAAACGTGAAAGTCTTGCAAGTGAACATTTCACGCGAACCGACTCTACTGCACTCATACCGTCTTTAGCATTAACTGTCTCATCATAATCTCCTTCGAATCAGTACCCATCGATGCAGCAAAATGTATTGGCGGCAACACTTGCTGACTCCCAGTAGACGAATTCTTGAAGATCTTAGTACGTTCTTTCAATGTATCGACATGCATTAACTGCATGTGTCCAATGTCGCAATGCTTCATCGTGCGAAAAGAACTCTTCGTACAGGCCGTTCTCTCATGCCGATGAGCATTATGACCATAGGTGAAAACCTGATCGCAGAATCGTCACTGACGACAATCAGATTGTGATGATNAAAATACAGAAATATAAAGCAATTTTGTTTTAACTTTATACATAATTATGAATATTATTATCTCATATTTATTTACCTATGTAATGTTATCTGCATATTTTCTTCTGGGGCGAACGAGCATGTGGGCTTTCTCACAGTGTTCTCATCATTTTTTAAAATATATATTATACAGTAGAAAGCCTTTTGTGGACACAAGTTAGGCTCTTTATGGTGAAAATAATAGCATTTATATAGAAAAATGACAGTGTCTTGGTTTTTTATTCTTGAGTCTTTTGTTTTAGGTCTTGGGTTTTGAGTCTTGAGTCTTGGAACTCGGGTCTTGAGTCTTGAGTTTAGGGTCTGGAGTCTTAAATCTCGAGTTATGTTTCAGGGGTTTTTTTTTAGGTATTTGTTAGAATTTTGTGGACATTTTTTGGGATTTTCGGACTTTCTTGGAAATTTTTGTGCTCAAGGCCATTCAAGGTCATGGGTCAAGGATAAGGTGATTGGCATCTTATATAGCAGACGAGATGGATACCAGCCGACCTGGCAAGGGCTGGTCGTGCCTGGAGCTTAGTCAATCCACCTGTCATCGAACCCCGGACCTCCTACATGTATACATTTAAATAGCTTTTCTAAATAATGTTTTTTCTTTAAACTTTTATTACATTTTTATAAACTTTTTGGATTTCATAATTTTTCTGCAATTTGTTTCAATTATTTTGTTTCAAGGTCATTAAAAGTAATGAGCATGGAATCAAGCTCAAGGTCACGGTTCAAGGTCAAAGTCACGCAGACCCAACATGATGGTTGGGTGAAGTCATAAATGACGGCCGGCTGGCGCCGGTGCCAGGTGCTAGTTTTGTCCCATTTAATATGCTTCACGGACGACTCTTCATAGTTATACTACTCATGCCTATTTTCCAACCAAACCAAATAAACTAATTGAAATTTATACAAATAAAAATGATCCATGATATATTACAGATGATAATATACACCATAGTAAAAGTAACTTGTTACCAGTTATGGCTCATGTAATTGTTCATTCTTTAGCTTTACCACATACATATGATAAATATTCTATCATGTATCCAATACAAAATAATAATTTTGATATTAATCAAATAGATATTGAAAATATAAAAGTATATATGAAAAACCATTTATTAATAATTTTCCAAAGCCTTGGCTTACAGACTCTGAAAGATCTTTGTGTCAACAAAAAAAACCAAATACTTTTGTTGTTATCGATGACACATTTTATATATTTTGTAATAAACATGCTCGGATAGAAAAGTTTACGAGTGAACAATTGAAAATAAACCATTACTTACTATAACAGATTGGAAAACATATTTACCTCAAAATTTTAATAGTTTTCATGTTTATTAAAGACACTCTGGAAAAAAAGTTATTATAACAGATTTTGAAAATATATAATGTTTTAGACTATAAAAAAAGTAATCTTATTCAAGGATATGCAATGGTCTTATCTTCTATTGGAATAAATGATAACCGAATAAATGCTGTTTTTTAATTCTTATAATTGTAATTTATTTTATTTTTTGATAAATATTATATTTATTTAGATGCATGTTTTTTTCGAAGAAAACCACCGGGAATAATAAATGATGATTTTGCACAATTTCCAAACGATTTAGAATCTGATTTCAGATACACAAATGGATTACTTTAGTTTTTTAAGAAAATATTTAGTTAATGATTAAACATTTTAAAATAAATAATTTGTTTTTACATTTTTAAATAAAATTATTTGTTAATGAATTTAGTCGATTCTGAAAAAAACATTTTTCTTCTCTATTATTATAAGGAGCTCTATTTGTTTTAAACACAGAAAACAATCCAAGGTTTAAAGATAAATATTTTTGTAAAATTTTATAATGTAAAGATACAAATGATTCAATTTGAAAACGCGAAAATAATAATGATAAATTAAAATATTGAGAAATTTCTAACCCCGGTAAAATGATGGGGTTAAGGAAAATTGAAGATATGCTGTATTTTTTCATGAATATGGCTTATATGATTTAATTATGAGTTCAAAGTTACCAGCAACTGAAGAATAAAAAAAATGAGTTACACATGAAGTTCTTCCTTCAATTAGATAAACTAGAGCATATAAACTTAAGAAGAAAATTATAATTTTGGTAACTGGAAATAATCATTTACATGAAGATGGAAAAATAGAAGATTATTGCAATAATAATTTACGAGAAACAGTTAGAAATGCGATAGTTGTAATTAATCAAAGAAACAATGAAATTAACAATATGATACCAAATTTTGTTCCACAAACACAAAATAACAATATAAGACCAAGTTTTATAACATTGGTATTATTTAATGAAGAAATTAATAACGATTATTTTGTTATTAGAACACAAATAAAAAAAAAGTTAAAATGCAATTCTATACTATTTAAGATAGACATACAAATTGTGAAGAAATTTTAAAATTTTCATACGATCCAAATTTTGTAAATTTATATCAATGAATGAAAGAGACTTTAGATATCACAGCTCGAGAAAATTATTTTAGAATTTATAATTATGCAGATAATTATTTGTTATATAGAATTAATTACCTTCACGACGAGAGAAATGTTTATATTTTTATTAGTAAATAAAATTTAATGACATTCAATAGTTTAAGCAGCAATTACACACTTTAAACATATAATATTTTAAGAAACTATGTAATTTTTATTCATGCAACTATAGTGTAAATTTTTTCAACCAATTTTTAATCAGGATAACTAGTTTTCGATATTTAAAATTCATGAAAATTCCTTTGTATTACTTTATTATTCATATATTTTAAAATATTAATAAATACATTATATTCTAAAACTTTATCTATTTATAAATAATTCTGTTACAAATTTGCTATATAACTTTTTTTTTACTTATTCTAATTATATCACCATGTTTTTATTTGGCATCAGGGGTGGGACTCCTCCACTCTGGATTTTTTTATATTTTTTTCATTATATTTAGAGTCTCGTAACTTGGATATTTTGAAAAATATTTAATCAGCTTTATTAACATCTAGTAGTTTAATTATAATATGTCTATTTTTGTATTATTTAATTCAATAATTAATTAATCTAAAATTACAACCCAGTTATAGTTACTATTAAAAGCAATTTTTTCCCACATTTTATTTTTAACATTCTGTTAAACCTTTCAACAACACTAGCTTAAATTTATGAGTATGTTGATTGGTGATTTATATAATGTTTTCCATTAATTCTTTAAATTTTTGAATTATAAAACACGGAACCATTTTTTTATTTGTAAATTTTTAGAATGTCTATTTTAAATAATTGATTAGAAAACATTCACATTATCACCAGATTTATATTTAACTGGAACAGTAAATGCATATTTATAAATAAACGTCAATGACTGTAAACTATTTTCCAAATATTTAATTAATTATATAGGAATATTTCCACCAAATGAATCGAAGTAATAAATATCATTATAATTTTTTATAATAACAAACCCAATGAGTACCAGGTTTCGCAGATATATATAAATATAAAATTGCATATTCATTTGTATTTATATTATTTGGTAAATCAACAATCATATAAAGGTCTCAAAATTGTTTTATTTTTCACATAATTTAAAAAGCCAATATTCGATAACGGAACTATTTCACATTTTTTGCAGGTTCTTTGTTCTTTGCTACTCCCCCAATTTTGTTTACCAAAGCTAAGTTATATATTTTTTGTTCTTCAGACTCTTCTTTATTTTTCTTGTTTATTCAACAGAATTTTAAATATTACAGGCTCCAGATGATAATCCACTTAATAAACATAATATTGGAATCCAAGATCGTAGAAAACCATCAGTTTTTAAACCAGAATCAGTTTTTTCTTTTAGTAATTTTCTTATTATAGGTAATGATAATGTTTATAAAAATCCTTTACCTTCTTTTAAATAGATATTCTTCTTTCCAATTTGATTCGTAGTTTAATATTTATATATTTCTAAATCTTTTAAATTATTGATTGGTATATCAAAAGTTACATTTTTAATCTTCATTTACATAAAATAAAATATATATGGATATAAATTTATTTTCCTTCATAGTGGGTTACATCTAAATGTGATAAATTTTTGGTAACACTGTTTTGGTGCCCTCTATTTATTTATACTCCGTAAAAAACAAAATATATTTAATTTAATTTTAGCCCTAGCAAATCGCGAGGGTTACTAAAATTCAATTATTAGCGAATTTTGTATGCCAACCTAATTTATTTTTTTTTACTTAACATTCTTCTCGTGAAACAAATGCAGATGCAATTTTTTTCCCACCACTTGGTATTCCTTTGTTATTCCTTTTCCATGATGTTCAGAATTCCAAAAATAATATGGAATAACATTTAAAACACGTATTATATATGGAATTCCTTTAGGATTATTAACAACAAAATAAAAAATGTATGATTTAGCTTATTCGTAACACTAACTTTTTAATTACAATTTTTTATTTCCAGCATTTTCTTCACCATGAATAACTAATAATCTATCAATCCATTTTCTTACAATACTCATACATAAAATTTCTTTCGGAATATCATTATATTGCTTTATTCCTTCACCAGATTTTGGCGTTCTTGGTGAAGACAATATTTCAGATGTGTTTGGATGTAAGCGAGATAATGGTCTTTTAACACTCTTTTATTGGTTTAATTAATGTTATTATATTAACAACTTTTATACGTATTATTTTTTTACTCGCATCATAGTTTTGGAATAACAAATTGGTCGATAAAGCTATTTGTGTAAACTTATCATAGTCTTCATCAGTATAATTATTTTCAATGTCTTTGTGTTTATATTTTGTTAACAAATTTGAAAGTAATTTGGTTAAATTATACTCTTTACTTTTAACATATAGATTATTATTTTTTACATTTTCTTGTGTATCATATATATGGAAACATTGGCTATCTACTCTCCCCCATGATTTTCCTTAATACCATTGATGTTTCGAGAAAGATATTTACCGAGTTAGTAGTTAATGAATTAATCCCAGATAGAGATGAAACATTTCGATTGTGTTGTTCATCATTAAATAAATTTTTTGGAATGAAGTTACTTCTGGTGTTGGTTGATAGTTCAAATTTTTTACAACATGATCTAAATTTGCTGTAAAATTTAAATTTTCTTCACCTACTCTTTTAACTTTTTTTAACCAATGCTTTGTAATTCGTGAATTAAACGCAATTACTTTTTTTTCTCGTACTCTGCTTCACGTGTTTTTTATAACTTTGAAAATTTTCGATAAGTTCTTTTATACTAGATATTATATTTTCTCGAGATTACCTATTTTATTTATATACACTATTTTTTATATCTAAATGAGTTTTAAAACTATCGAAAGTTTTGAGACACAGACATATCCTCCAACAGATCAAACTAAAAGAAAATTTAAATATTTATAATAAAAGGAACTATTTCGATATTAATATTTGTGATGGATTTTCTTTCCAAAATAATAAATATATTTGTGAACAATTTAGATCATCAAAGATATTTAGTCTTCGTTATTTTGCCAGAGAAGATAATATTGATGTAACTTCGAATATTTTTCGAAATCCATTTTTTTTTGGGTAGAAGTTTCAAAACATGAATACATAATTTAAGAAATTGATAATCCTGGATTAACAACAACTATGATGCACGCTTTAGTTAGTCCCCATAAGAAATATATTATTTAGAAATGAGCGGTGTATTTGTTTGGTTTTCTTAGATATAATCATAACACTTATTTCGAAGGTGGGTAAAAGATAAAATTTTTTTAAGAATTCTTTTTATAATACACTATAGTTTGTGAAAATTGCAGCACCCAGAAAGAATGGTCCGAATGAATTAAAACTAAGGGGATGTGTAGAACAGTGTACAAGCAATAAGTGATAACGATTACAGAGAGATTCCTTACACGTAGGCCCAGCAACGTCCTCTCGTGTGTGACCGGAAAGGTCAGTGTTACGCCAAGCTCAGTCAGTGAAGAGCCGTCAAACGAAGTGAAAGCCAGTGCCAGTATGCCTCGTCGACGTCAAAGGGCAACATATCAGCATGTGAGTGAGTTCGAATGGGGTAGAATGATCGGTCTCCAGGTAATGGGTTTGTCATACTGTGACATTTCGGTTCGTACGACGTGCTGCTACGACAGTGATGCGTGTGTGGAACCGGTGGATAGAAGAGGGTCGTACGCAGCGACGAGCGGGTACTGGACCACGAAATGTGACCACAGCACGGGATGACCGCCATCTTATCCACATGGATGTAATGAAACCGTACAGCATTGTACGCAGTGTTGGCTCGACACTGGAGCACTGCAACGGGTGTGGACCTGTCTGTCTCGATGGTTCTACGCCGTCTGCTGCGGGCTGGATTGATGGCACGCATACCTTTGCGTCGGCTTCCATTGTCCCGAAACCACAAACGCCTCAGACTGCAATGGCACGTCTATGCTGTCGGTGGCGTGCTGAGTGTCAAAATGTAGTGTTTTCGGACAAGTCCTACTTCAATATGTCCTACAGTGATGGCCGCATATATGTTAGACGTTACCGTGGTGACTGCAACCTGGCAGTCATCATTGTGGAGCGGTATAACTGACAAAATTCAAGTGTGATAGTTTGGGTCGCCATTGTATACAATAAGTAATCTCGACTCCTGCGTATTAAAATACATCTGAACAGCAACCGCCACATCAGATGGGTTATGGAGCCCGAGGTACTGACCCTACTTCGGGCAACTCCACATGCTATATTTCAGCAGGACAATGCCCGGCCACATGTGGTATGTTATGCGCAAGCCTTCTTCAATGAACGACGGGTACCACTGCTTCCCTGGTCCGCACGTTCACCTGACAGTTTGCCCATCGAACATATCTGGGATATGGTTGGTCGGTGACTTGTTCGTCATGGTTCTCCAGCAACCACTGTTGTTGCTTTGCGAACTTGCATAGAAACCGCGTGGAGGGAGATTTTCTAGAAACATATCCAGGTCCTCTTTGATTCCATGCCACAAGGTATAGTGGTTGTGATTACATAACGTGTGGGCTTCACATTATACTGAATTCTTAAGGAAAGATATAATGTGCAGTTCTGTAATCCTAATAAATTGTGTATTGTCATGTACCTAATCTGTGGTATAAAGCTCATTTGAATCATATGTATCTTTGGTGTTGCAGTTTTCACAAACATTAGTATAATTGTTTAATTGTATATGAAACTAAAAAAAGCTAATATAGCAGTTGATATAAGTTATGCTGACCCAGGAAAAATTGCTATTCAAAGATTATAAATTTTGTGGCCAATTGTATAATACGAAGGAAATGTAGGTAATTCTATAAATAAAATATATAAGAATCCAATAGCTCATATTGGCTTTAATTATTGGCTATTTTTGGAGAAAGCCCTTCCTCAAGTTACAAGAACATTTAATTTTGAAAGTAAAGCTTAATTTAATAATATTCAATTTGTTATGCCTAATTATGTAATTAATGGTTTTCAAACTATTAGACAAGATCTTGCTGATCAGTAAGTTCATGCTTTTATGTTTGATCATTGTTATGTGTGTAATATTTATGTTTAAATTGAAGAAATGAAATTTTTCCTAAAGAAAAATGGAATCTACATTTTGATGCTGGATTCTCTCATAACATCTATTTAGCATATATCATGATTTTAGAAATTCTAAAACCAAAACTACTACGAATTATAGAAAAAATTACCTTTATAATCAACCATAGTCATTTGGATTTTATCAATGTCTGTTATTTTAAATAAGAAAAAGTAAAATGATTTAAAAACCTGAAGATGTACAATTGTTTATGTTATTAAATTGAAAATGTAAATGAATTAGCAAAATACATTAATCATTTTCTACAGACGTTAAGACACATTGTTAGATGATTCAATCTAATAAATAAATATTTTGGGAAGCAATTTTTTAAATATTAAATGAGCAAAACACAAATTTTGATTAAACTTAACAACATTAATAAAATATTTTATTTTCAAAATTTAGTTGAATATTCGTAATAAAGTAACGACAAGGTTTTAACCTTGTCGTTACTTGATTACGAACATTAATTTTGATATACTTTTAATTGTTTTAAAGTTTATATTGAATTAGATTAGATAACAAATTTAAAGTAGATTTGCCAAGAATATATATAATGAAGTTAATTCTGATGAATTTGAATTTGTAATTGGATTATATATGAAATACAATCGCAAAGTAAAAATTGGTATATTTAATTTTAAACATGAAACAAAATTTTTTCTGGTGGAAATTTTAGTAATATCTATATTTAATCTTATTTTAGTAAACTTTATAACATAAGTCATTCAATAAATTTTTTTTTATATCTTTTAATTTTACAGCGAGTGGCATACCACTTGCTGAAATCTCGTTATATTTATTTATTCAATTGTTTATTAAATTGTTCATTCAATTATTAACTCAATAATTAATTCAATTATTCTTTGCTACTTTACGCCATTTCGTCCTACTCTTGTTTTTCTATTGTACCACTATGGGAAAAATATTTCTTCTGGTCCACTTTGTCCCCAATATTTGTTTATGTTTTTCTTTGTTTTATTAGTATGTTATCCGAAAATTTAATTGATTTTAACGAAAAATACGTAATTTTTCAAAAAAAATTTTTTTGGATCTTTTATTGTAAAATAGATGGGATTTCTGGTTCACTTTATAGAAGAGAATTTTGATTGTTATGGGGTAAAATGGGGAATTTTTTTTATAGTATCGTTATCTATAGTGGTCTTGATTTATTATAGAGCTGATTTTCGATGAAAAATGTATAGATTTGAACGAAAAACCGGCATTATAAAATAGGTTAAAAAGTGTAATTTTATGAAAAATTGAGTGCTTTTAATGAAAAGTTACTAATTTTTTTATATTTTTTAAAAGCGAGCTAGTTGCCGCCTTTACTATATTCTCTCTATCTCTGCGTTTTAAACATTAGGAATAATATGTGTTTCGATCCAAAGCATATCATCGAAGCATGACAACAAACATGATACTATTACACGAGTGGTCGTGGATTTATTATCTGAGAATAAAATAATTTTCTATTTTTCAAATTCAAGGTCGATCGTCATGGACTCCTATATAAACATGGACGAGGCGATGGTTTTTGAATACTGAATTACGAATATGTAACTTCATGCAATCATCCTCTCCTAATCGGAACACAGTCTTCGGAACAACACCAAAAGTTTG
>NQII01013405.1:0-18530 GCA_002778355.1 Clitarchus hookeri
GAATTAAGTTTCGAAAATGCACCTAATCAAGTAAGTAGGTATATATAAAATAAGTATAGCATATTTAGCTTAAGGTGCAAGTATACTTAAGTCTTAAATATTTTTGAATATCACTCTTGATTTCAGAAACCATGCCACCTACAAAAAAGCGGTCATACCAAGAAGCGTATCTGCAATGGGGTTTCACTCAAATTATTGTTCAAGGAATTGAAAAACCTCAATGTGTGCTATGTAATAAAGTGCTTAGTTCGGAGAGTATGAAGCCAAGCAAATTAAAAGATCATCTTGAAAGAAGTCATCCAGGCTTCAAAGAGAAAGATCTCAAATTTTTAAAAGAAAACAATCTATTCTAAAATCTTTGCGCATGGATTCAACGGGCACTTTTTTCAATCAAATGAAGCTGGTCTCTAGACGTCTTATTGAATACCTCTCCACATTGCAGAGAACAGAAAGCCTCACACCATAGGTGAGAAACTTATCAAACCCTGTTTGCTGGACGCAGTGAAGCTAGTTCTTGGAGAGCAACACGGGGGTAAAATAAACCAAATATCGCTTTCTAGCNCTGTTTGCTGGACGCAGTGAAGCTAGTTCTTGGAGAGCAACACGGGGGTAAAATAAACCAAATATCGCTTTCTAGCAACACTATCAAAAGTCGCATAGAAGAGATGAGCATGGATATTTTGGACACAGTGCTTACTGAAATAAAGTCCAGCCTCTACTTTGCACTTCAGTTAGATGAGTCAACAGATGTTAAATCTTGTTCCCAATTGCTTGTATATGTTCGGTACATAAGAAATGACCAATTAAAAGAGGAGTACTTATTTTCCGAATCACTGAGCACCACTACTCGTGGAGAAGATGTGTTCCAAACTTTGAAAAAGTTTATAGAGGACAACAAACTCCAATGGTCAAAGTTGATCAGCGTTCGCACAGATGGTGCACTATCTATGATGGGGGTTCGCTCAGGATTCCAAACATTGGTAAAGGCAGTTGCTCCCCATGCCACGTTCAGCCACTGCATTATACATCGTTATGCTTTGGCAGTAAAAACACTTCCACCTGATTTGATGAACGTATTTTCTGACATTGTAAAAATTGTCACTCATATCCGAGGTAGTGCGACAAACACAAGAATTTTTAAAGTTCTATGTCAAGAAGTTGGGGCCAAATTTGACGTGCTTCTGTTTCACATGGAAGTACGCTGGTTATCGTGGGNAAAGTTCTATGTCAAGAAGTTGGGGCCAAATTTGACGTGCTTCTGTTTCACATGGAAGTACGCTGGTTATCGTGGTGTAGTGTGTTGCACCGGGTACTTGAACTCCGAGAAGAAATCGCCTTATTTCTGGAAAGGATCAAAACAGCTAAAGAGAGAGAACTGCACATGAAAATAACAGACAAAATATTTATTGCAAAGCTTGCGTACCTCGCAGATTTTTTCGGGGAAATAAATTTGCTTAACCTGCCTCTACAAGGGAACATGGTGAATGTTTTGACAGCTCAAGATAAAGTTGCCAGTTTTCTCCAAAAACTTCAGCTCTACCAATGCAGGGTTGAGGTTGAGGATGTATCAATGTTAACAGAATTAGCCACGCTGCTCGTGGGAAATGATGAAAAATGCACATTCACAAATGACATCACTCAACACATATTTTCCTTAATTAATTCCATCAATAACTATTTTCCCGATTTAGGAAATTTTCAAACAGATGCTTGGGTTTCGAGACCTTTTTCAGTGGATGAAGCTATTTTCTCAGATAGCGATATACCCGCTAAAGTAGAATTCCTTGGCCTGCGCGAAGACAACGCATTGAAGGTGGATTTTGAAAGCCACGAGCTATCAACGTTTTGGGCAAAAGTTGCTGGGGAATACTCTATTATTGCTGACAGAGCTCTTTAAATATTAATCCTTTTTACGACTACTTATAGGTGTGAAAGTGGATTTTCAACGATGGTGGCCATGAAGACAAAATTAAGGAACAGATTGAATGTTGAACACGACTTGCAATGTGCTCTGGTGGAAACAAAGCCAAATATTAGGAAGATTTTACAAAAAAAAGCAATACCAACCGCAGCATAGACTTTTTTTAACGTCTTTTTTACTTTTAACGTACTATATATTAAGGTGCATTTTTTTGTTAATAAATGTGGATACATTTTAATTTGTTTGTTTTCTTAAAGGGGGTAAAGACAACTTTCTACAATTTTCAGGGGTAATGGTCTCAAAAAGGGTGGGAAGCACTGATCTAGATAGATACTCTGGGCAAATTTAGCAGTGTGTTCTGATGTGACAGCTGATAGAATGCAAAGGCAAACAACATTTGAGGTGTGGTAGAAATGTCTGAATCTGTGAGACCCAACTGAGGGCAGGAAGGCTCAGGCCCCCCCCCCCTAGCAAAACTTCACTTGAAAAAAATTACAAGTTGCTCTTAGCTATTTGTACACTTAATGTGCAATCATTTAAGGATATTATTATCTTAAATTTAACCTGTAGCATAAAAAAACAGCTTTTCATACTTACCAGAGGTTCTGTTATATTATTCTTGGTCACTAAAAACAGATGGTGACCTAACCTGGGGAAGACTTGGCTGATGGGAGGCTGTTTGTGCAGCAGAAGCATAGGCGCAATCTCATATTCCCTATCATGGTTATGGGTCCAGCCACCTACATCTTTTCACATCCTTCTAACAACTCAACTTCATGACTCATCACCACTATCATGGGTGACATACAACCACCAAACTATGCAGACAGCATAGGGAAGATGTCAGTAACGACTTTTCAAATAGCCAACTAGTGACTAGCTCCATTCAGATGTTTGAGAATGTTACCTCATTATTTGTAGACGACAACCTCCATCCAAGTACCAATATAGGCTATTCACGGTAAAGTGAGCACTTTTTGAAGACTTCTCATGTAGATAATAGTCAATAAATATATTTTATTGTAGCCTTAGATGTTAACTTTGGAGTCTGGTGGAATACATACACTGTGTTTATTACTTACATGGGAATATTTATTTGAAAAAGTGGTGGAAGGATAAAAAAAAATGGCTGATAGGAAAAAATTAACTGGGGCCTCAAAAATGTTAGTTTACTGTGAACAGACTATACTAGTCGTGCTGTGCAAAGAATAAAGCCCTCCATCGTGATGCACCATTTCCTGAGCTGATCAGTTTTAAAGTCATTCAGGCAGTTTGCTATAGTAGGCAGCAAACGAGATAAGGTGATGTAGGAAGGCCACTGAACATTGACTCCCAAGTGGTGGGAAGTGTTGGTCTCTGACTGGTCTACTGGCTAGCTCTGAAAATGAGGGCCACTTCAAACAATAGCTAGTTCTAACAGTGCAGTTGAAGAGGACTGGGGCATGAACTTCACTGAGGTGGAAATACCTGCAGGACACCATTCCTCACCTCCAACTGTAACTCTCTAGTTTCTCTACTTACTGAGGCAAGAACCATTCCTGTAGGATACTCAGTTGAAGCATGTGTCTTAATTAAATGTGGCAGCAGAGTTTTAGCTAGGGACAAGTCGGAGCAAGGTAATGTCATGGGCAGAAGATGACCATTGGTTAAAAGAGGTTGCATCTGGAGGGTGTATATCTTTCTATATCCTGAGATCCAATAATAAATTATTAAAACAATTAAAATTTCTCAAAAGAGAAACTAACAAAAAACAGAACTTACCCAGCCTGTTAATTTTTTGTTTAATATCAGAAATAATTTATATTTCTCATAGAATAATTATTCCACAGGTTCTTGTGATAAAAATTCATTGGCCAAAATATTACAGACATGAATTGTATCTGTAAATGAGAAAAGTTCATACTGTCCAAGTGCTAGTCAACAACACTACGTACGTTGGTAAAATTTGCCACAACTTGTCGGGCTTTCACTGACGTTCCATCTTCTGCAGTTTTAGGATAATAGTGTGTGTGACAAAATACTCTGTGTCCTTTCTCACAATTAGTCAAACTGTACAATTTTTTTTTCACTGATAGGAATTGTCACCTCGTTGTGATTGATTAAAAAAATTGTCATTCCAACTATTCTAGACTATTTTTACATTGAAATTATAGATTTAATGATTCATGTGATAAAAAGTTGATTTCTTACCAGGGAAGTTTGAAAATATTAGCTTCATCATATTCAGATATACAACAATAAATCATTTCAAAGAAGACAAAAACATTATTAAGAAATAATAAATGATACTTTACTTTGTAGTTCTCTTCAGCGGTTGCTTTATAATTTTTGTTTCCCATCATCTTTAACTGTGATTCTTCTTGTTTCCTTAGCACCATGAGTTCCTGGAGTCGCTTCATCTTAAACTGAAACATTATTGAGCACAAAAAAATTATACACAATGGAAAAAGATAAAGCTAAAGAATGTATGAATATGTGGCTGAAGAAATGGCTGGCTGGGTGATCACTAAGTATCGATTAATTCAAATGAATTTTCTACAAAAAATAATATCTCCTTACCTCAGTTTTTTCCTTATATGCCTTACGAATGAGGTATCCTCTGCAAAGCGCCTGTGAACAATGAATTAAATAATATTTATGTGATAATTTATTATTAAAAACAATACAACTGCCCCAAGTAAGTCACTATACTCTACATCTTGTTTCATAGCATCTCATTCTTTTGTCTATGATTAGGACACAGATGTGCAACAGTTTTTATTTAGTTATGGTTGTTAGGTTTTGAAAATCAAATACACAAATTGTTAATATAATCAATATGTGGTAATTTTCCATTTCTGTATTTGCTTACTGCTACCCAAACCGTACCTTATACAGTAATTACTCCAAGCATTATCTTAATCCAGAATTAAAATCTGGGACCCCATTTTGTGGTACATTGGTATGTAATCAACTATACCACAGAGTTCATGAACACGCATTAAATTACGCTTCTGCTAGTTGATGAGCTTTGAAAATAGGCATCATTGGATGTCGTGCTGTAATTGCTTTACCAGAATAAATTGTTTAACTTCCCAAGTTCTTTCAAAAGGGAAAACAAGTTCAACCTTAATATTCTCAAAACTAGTTACCAATCTTGATTCCTACATCCCCTCCAGCACTCAGTCATTGACTGAAATACCAGCTGATCAATGACCTCCTATAACTTAGGTAACACACACAAAGGACTTGTTTACACACCACCTTCAGCTGCACTGCCAGGTGTGGTTGTGATCCAAAGGGCTGTGTCATTGGTGCGCCACACACATTAACATTGCCATCATCCACAGTAGCACCACCATGTGTGCCACCAGTAGGCCCACCACTACTACATGCAGAAATGATCTGGCAACAGACACTGCCCTAGCACCCCAACAGTATTCCTACTGCTGTGCATGGCTTAGATGCTGCCTCTCCCAGACACCACACCACAAAACTGTTTTTTTCCGAGGAACATGAGGGACCAGTGGCCATGTGTGATAGGAGTACTCTGCCAAATTCAATTCACACGAGGTCCACTATGAGCATGCAACTCACGACAGGCGTACTACTGCAGGTAGCGTGAGCAGTGTAGAAGAGGTTGGGGAGGACTGCCACCCAACCCTGGCATATGACATACTTACTTCAGTGAATACAACTTCATGCACACATGACTATAAACAATTTAAGAATATATCAGTCTTCTAGTACAGTGAATATGTTACTTACTTGTTAATGAACAACTCTTACCAAAACAAACTTTTTATTCATTCAAAAATACCATTGTTTCTACCTGCCATCATTCCCATAACGGTAGTGTAAAACTGTCAAACACACCACATTAGTAATAATACCATTCTTCCTCCGTCCTCCGTATTCTGTAGAATCACCAATTTATTTTTAAACATTAATCAAAAGTAAAAACTCATGGGTGTAGATGTGTATACAAGGTAAATGGTGTATAAATGCCCTCGATAGGGTGTCGGCAAATGCCATACCCACTAGAGACATCACCCAAGAGGAATCCTGCTGCCAGTGTTACCACCAAACAGATATTGAGCACACAGCTATCCTTGACTGGACTTGACTATCAGTAAGTATCGCTGCCAAAGATACCATAACTGCAGTAATTCTTTAAAGGGCTCATTAAACCACCACATGCACACAAAGACTAGAGCCTGTACATTACACAAGGTCTGGCCAAAAAGCAAACTGCACAAAACACAACGTGCTCATACGCCACCATGCTCTTGTTTATGGTGTCTTATCAACCACCAGGTAGTGCGAGACCTGAAGAAAACATGATAATCATGACATTCTCTAAGGTTTGCCTTCATCAGCGCAATTGGGGAAGATTTCAACAATACAACCACCGAAGGAACTGCGTCATCTGGGCGGTCGGCCGTATGACCCTGAGAGTACCAACAACTTCATCCCGCCTGTCGATGGTGTCTGGTGCCTAGTCGGGTAACCTTCCGAACAATCACTCCCTTTACAGCCGCCGCTCCGGCGTTAAGTGCGAAGACATTAATTACTACAAATAGGAACAATTTGGTGGAACAGCGTTACAATATTTTACTTTGCATTATGATATTTTGATGTACATTCAGTGTGACTACATTTAAGGAAGTTCAGAGAAAAAGTACGCACAAAAATTTTGGTCCACATCTCAAGGTCTTAATACTAAAATATTGTCTATATTTGAATTTCTATAGGGTTTATTTGGTGCAGTTGCTATGTTAAAGTCAGTCAGCTGGTAAAATATGGATTTGGTTTTCTCTACATCTAAGCATTAATTATACTATTATAAATTTTGAAAACTAAGGGAACTCATGGTACAGTAATTTCCGGGACTTATTGCTTCTATTTCAGGAGAACTAGGTGGTAATGTGAGAAACTATAGATCACAGAATATGTTTCGTGGTTATTCATTATTGGGAACTGGGCACATTTTTTGTTCTGACAGTATGAGGAGAAAATATTTTTGCCAAGTAGCTGAGAGTACCTGGAATTTAACCATGTATGCTTGCGACTGTAAGTAAGAGCTCCTGAGAAGCCTTGATCTGATGAGTGCTTGAAGACGGAGGTAGCCTTTCCTGATGCATAGGAAGTGTTGCCGTGGCTTACGCCCTCTCCAATACTTTTGAAATACAATTGCAGCTTTCCTCTGCCTCAGGAATCTGACAAATGAACAAAAAATTCATTATGCTTAAATAAAGCACCTTAGTTTAGTTTGGTTTGGGTTGACCCATCACTCTGGCATCAGTAGCTCAGTGGTGTAACTAGGTAGTGGTTTTGGGGGGTGATATTTTACTGGGAGGTGTGGAATGTAAGGGATATCCCCCAGGCAAAAGGGAAATTCAGGCGTCCTCCTCCGAGAACACTTTAAAACCTAACCTCCAAATGGTGCAATTTAAGACATTTTCTGATGGAATAAGTATCGCCCGTTGAGGAAAATATTTCCGTAAGAGANACCTTGTCATAATTTGGCCTATAGCAGCAAGCCACACCTTTTAACGTGGAACTAGCTTTAGCAGTTATTCACATTGAGATGTACTGATATTTTCAAAAGTTATGTTTTTATAGTATTAATATTGTATATTCTACACTTTGGGTTTAATGTTTCTCCACACAAATATGTGTTATAAAGAATTTTTTTGCTTCATATCAATTCCAAAGGACCTGCTTAGCAGTTAAAGAAGGGTGGATGGTCATAATGGGATATGGCCAACTGGGAAAAGAGCAAGTCATGCACCACTGAGTTAAATTTTGAAAGCACTGCAGACAAAAAATTCAGGGTAATAGACCCTTACAGAGTGCTATTCAAAACAATCATTAACATTGGTCATAGTTTACAATTTAGTTATTAATAACTTATTTTACCTAATGTTACACAGACATATAATTCAACTTAATGTAAGATTACAAGGTTACAGGTTTTACCTGGCACAGTCAACTTAACATTATCAATTCTGTCGTACATGTTAATTTCACCGAGCTGACAGATAACAGTGAAAAAAATGATGCATGTTCATACCTTCTCCTATACACCCAAGTTTTAATACTCCTCTGCAGTATGAGTATACTCTTGGCCAACACTTGCTCTCTCTGTTGTTCCAGGATAGTGTCGTGAGCATCTTTCAAGAATACTTTTGTCTTCCCCAGTTGATATATCTCAGCACCACCACTGCCGAGGACAGCAGCACAGATTTTAATTGTGGCTTCTCTGCAGTCAGTCTGAGAGTACACAGCAATAGATTTGTACGTGTGACCATTATTGAGGTAAGATAAATGATTTTAACAAATTTTGATGGACACTTTGGAAGTGAAGGAGCGTACATAAAATGTTACATAATTTTATCTTTGTCAGTAAAGGAATGAACATTTTATCATATTACTTATCTGTAAAAAATCTTGTTGACCTACATTTTTTGACAATTATACAGTACAATGTATACAGTTTATTGCCATCTCAAAAAAACNAAAAAATCTTGTTGACCTACATTTTTTGACAATTATACAGTACAATGTATACAGTTTATTGCCATCTCAAAAAAACTTCAGTTGCTGCATGAAACAAGGGCTTATCTTTATTGGAATGTGTATACATGAGTGAGATATTGTAAGTATGAACTTAACACAAACAGATACACAAAATGTGTTCACCAGTTGCAGCTGCTTTCACATTTTATTATTAGCTGCGAGGGGAACACAAAATACTACTGTACAGAATTTCATTTGAAGGCTCCACATTTTTTTTNCATTTTATTATTAGCTGCGAGGGGAACACAAAATACTACTGTACAGAATTTCATTTGAAGGCTCCACATTTTTTTAGAGAAAGTACCTATTAATACAGCGATATACATGTGCCACTAATATGTAGGACAATTTTACATTTTTGCATTAAATTGATGTAGCTGAAGATCACTTATAAATAAGTAATTGGAAAATTTTCATGATTAATTAGATTAATATGCATTACACTCTATGATTCACTACAATAACAATGTGAGATAGGAATGAATGTTTTAAAATCCATTCATTGACACTATCATAGGCTATCAGGTCATGGCCTACAAGAAAGAAAGATAATATCTAATCAAAGGAGTGGTACTAAATATGAATAACTACAATAGCTCTTAACACAGTTCACCAAACATAAAAAATACAAGATAATGAACACACACAGTAAGTTATGAGTAGTGAGAATCTTTTAAGAGGTTTTATTTGCTAGTAAAAAATTTTTTTTTNAAGTGTGCATTTTAAAGACGTTTCCCAGTGGGAAAGTTATTTCATACATGCAGATGATAGAATGCAAGAAAATTGTGTGTTAATCTTTTTACTGCAGAAATAAGCTGCCAGCTCGCAAAGATGCATTCTCACATTGTTCTGGAACTGATGAAGATAAACATAAATAAAGGTTGGCTGATAAAGAAGAGCAGATGCTCACAGTCATGTGATCAAATGCTTTAGGCCTACTGTGTGTCTTTGATAACAGGAATTGAAAATGCTGGGAATCTGCACTGAGCAATGTTTACATGTGCGACTGGAGGAAATTGTAAGTTTGTGGAAAGTGGGAATGGTAAAACACTGTTGTTTGTTTTTGTTCTCCTCATTCTATGTTAGCATAATATGCCAACCATCATATTATGATGGTTGCCAGAAGGGTTTTCATTTTGAAACTCTTCTCTTGGTCACCATTTTCATAAGCTTGAGTGCATATTTATTTTCAACCTTGCCTCAGAGCATGGAATTTTTGTTTGTCACTCCACTTTTTTCTTGTTTTTTTTTACTACATTTAATTTTTATGGTCTACTATTTTCTGACTTTACAACATACAGTGATTTGGTATTTTCCATGGAATGTTCAGAGTAGTTGTCAATTGATTCTTGTGGTGATGGTAAGTCATAATTTCATTGTGTGACAACTGACTGTAATTATTTCAAGTAATAAGACTGACTGAATTCATTACTTATGCATTTTGAGTTGCACTGTAACTCAAATTCTTGCATGGGAATTAAGCTAAATAAATTAATCTTTTAACATTTTCCGTCCATTTTTTATACTGAATTTTAAGAGTGACAACTGCACCGGTGTATCTAATGCTAAACGGAAACTAAGTCAAAAGTTTTCTAGTAAAATTCAACAAAATTCTAGCATCTCAATAATTTATCATTGAGGGATTGACAGCAAGGACTGTTGGCGAGTGAGTGAAGAGATTTGGGCAGCTCTTAACATAGAGGTCTTGAGAGCCAATGAGGGTGAAGTGAGGTGAGTATGAAGCAACGCCGGAATCAAAGGGTAAGGGAAACAGGAGATCCCTGAGAAAACCCTCAGACCAGCGACATTGTCCGGCACGATTCCTCCGTGCGAAAATTCAAGAGCGACCTCGCTGGGAATCGAACCCAGTTAGCCTAGGTAGGAGGTAAGTATGGAGCACAGTGTTCAAATTGGTAACTGGTTAAAGAAAAGCAAAGGAAAAGGATATGTAAATGTTGAGTCTTATTTGTGTTACCAGAAAATTGCTATAAAAGGCTTTGAAAGAATGGCTTATGAAGTAAAATAAAATAATTAAAAACATTAACTAATTTACCCAGTTCTGAATTGTTAGATAAAATTCATTGGCATAGCAGGGATTCAAATACACATCATTCAATTCTTTCATAGGACTTAAACAATTTAGTAACTGAACTGATTTTTGTTTTCAAAGTAGGATAGAATGTTTTACTGTAGTATTCACTACACACATATCAGTTTGCTGAAATAAATAAAATATAAGGTAAGTAATGCAAATTAAGTACAAGATAATAAAACCCATGTTATTTTTATAAAAGGTATTCCAGATTATCATAAAAATTTTTTTTTAAATTTTATATTACCTTAGAAGCATGTGGTATTCCTGGTACAAGCATTCTGTACCTGTACACAAATTCTTTGAAACCATGTCGGATTGGGAAGCCAGCTCTTCTAATTTTAGCTGTCTCCATCATTCCAGAGTAGCGAAGTTGACGACAGCAAAGGTTGCGATCAAATACCTGCACCAAAATGCTGAGTCAGCAGTGCCTTATGAACTCTGGTGGTGTTGCTTTTTTAAATCTTAAAATGTTGTTGAACTGACTTGGGCACTGGCAAAATTTGCAAAACTGTAGTACGTTACTTAAGTTGTCATAATTACTCAGTTAATGAATTGCAAGTAATTAATAATTCTTTAAGATATAATTGCATTAAAATTGTTAAATTTTTTTAGCAGTTAAACTTAATGCATATTATTTTTATACTTTATGTAAAAAACGGCATGTAAACATTTAATACAACAAACAAATAAATGTTCATTACAAAGTTACACCAGAACATGAACTCTTAAAGCAGAAACATTACCAACATTATTTTACATGATATAAGTGTAGATAAATATTGCCCAAAAAAAGTAGCTAATCTCTATGTTCTAAAGTTGAAAATACTATAGAACCTACTTTGTTAAACAAATGAATAAGATAAGGTTCTCTTGTTACACCATTGAGTTACAACTCTATCCTTGTATGCGCCATGGCCCCACCCTAATGGCCATCCCCCTTATTCCCCACCTGTGCTCGAACACAAAGGACCTCCTATTGATGTGCCATTTCCTTTCTTCCCCTCACCATTTCGCTCTTACCGTGACAATACTTGAAAGTGAAACATTACTGTCTCTCTCTGTTGCCTGAGGGTGGCAAAAGAGCGATTCCAGAGGAACATGAGGTGAAGCACCAGGCTTCTTGTCTTCCATACAAATTACTGTTTGACAATGGCACACATAAAATAAAATAAAAATACAAACTGTTTTCAATGAATGACGATAGCTACACCTATAAGTAGATATGCACCAGCATACCATCCATTCTCTTGCAGCCATATGTTGAAACTCCATATGCAGACAACATGTGATGAAATTTTTTTTCCTCAAATTTGGAAGTAAAAATACAAGGTCCAAGATACGCTGGGGTATAAGATATGGAGATAAATATGGTTGATATGCAGATAAATATGCCTCAGTACATAATTATACTTACCAGTACTCACTTACACTATATGTTATGATCGTAGATTGTGCTATAATTACATGGTATAAAATTTTTGTTTAAGTAAAGTACGTTCATTAGAAGACAAATATTAAATGTAGAAGTACTTTTTTTACCTTTGGTTTCTTGAAGTGATTAGGTTTGATGCACCGAACAAAGAATGGATGGCAGCTACCCAAAGTTTTCATCAGCAATTCCAAAGATTTTCTGAACTGATATGACAGAGATAAGTTCCTCTTCTTAGAGTCAGCTTGTGCCAGGTCATCAGCAAACAAATTCTTCAGAAAGTTGTTACTGGATATGTATATCAGTTGTTTGAGGTCTGCACTGAAGGAGTCACGATTCTTTTCTAAGAAATCTGCAATGAGTTAAATTAATAGCATCTTGATTCAGAAGCAGTTTGAATCAGGCCAGTACTCAATCAGTAAACATAAACCAGTGCTAGAGTAACAAACTTGTATCTTGGATGCACGAGGAAGGGTAAAAGACTCATTAAACTGCAATTTCAAAATTTTTAAGAATTTTTCTTATGATGTTGGGGTTGCAGTGATGTTAAATCAGCAGGGTCAAAACTGAATTTTCCCTTGTAGGAAATTTTGTTGATGTTGCTGATGAATGATGTGTTTTCTTGGAGTACTCCCATTTCTCTATTTTCCCCCACCATTGCATTTTACCAGTGGTCCATCTTAACCTCGCTTCACTGTATCAGTGCTAAAGATCTCATCTGTTAAGCAATGTCTAAGTGTCTTTTATTCCTTAAGATATTCCCTGACATTGTCCTGCTGGCAATATTATTGCACATACCTGTTTAAGGTGTAAAAGTAGAGTGGCTTGCAATGGAGCATTGTACCTGACTGTACAACCTGCAGAGTTCATTAAAAAGTAATACAGACACTACCAAAATTGTTAGAAAAGGATGATTTAAGTTGCAAATGAAAGAAGAAAGTATATACTTTGTACTATAAAATATTTTGCTAAAATTTGTTTTTTCAAAAATTAAATTTTAAGAGTTAAATTTTAATCAAAATTTAAGATTAAGGGTATTTCCATTTTGGATGAAGCAAGATGATAATAATTACCCTAATTGTATGTAATGAAACGTTAGTAATAATGTGTACAAATATTTTTAATAGTTAATTTTATGCACATTTACTTTAGTTATAAAAATAATAATTTTTGTGGCTGAAATCAGTTAATTATTAAAAATATTTGTAAACATCATTACTAGTTTTTTATTACATACAATCAGGGTGATTATTATGATAAGCTTGCCTGATGGTTTTTTTTTTTTCAAAATATGCTTTCTGAAGCATCCAGAATGGAAATAAGTTTGCATTTTCATTAACACAGACTCTTATTATTAGATATATTAAAATATTGAAATAAGTAAATTCTAGTAAAATATTTTTTAATGTTACAAAATATATGCTTTCTTCTATTATACACATTTTAAATTGTAAACCTAATTTTCTGACAATTTTGGTAGTGTCTGTACAACTTTTTAATGAATCCTGCATGCTGTATAGACAAGTGAAGTGCTCCATTGGAAACGAATCTACATCTACCTTAAAATCAAAATCAGTAATCCTTTTTGTTGTTGTTATACCTGAGATGTGTGGGAGTTTCGCACAGCTTTGATGTACACTTTAAATTGAAATAAACCTGTTGCATGCTGACTTAGTAATGAAATTAAAAATATATACATTTCTACGAAGCTTAAATTACCTTAGATGATGAGGTTACACTACATGGAACTTTTCACAATAAAAAGTACATATAAAAATTGTTTTCATAGACATGCTTTGCAAACCATGATTGACATGGAAAGAAATAACACCAGACACGTTAGTGTAAATGTCTAACAGTTATATATTTTTTTTGTAAGCACTAGAATGTTTTTGAAGGTTTATGGATATGTTCTCATTGACTGTGCTGGAATATGTTTGTTTATAAGTAAATGAAAACTTGGGCAGCAATTATGTAAGCCAGTGGTTACCCACATTTTTTTAAGATGTGCCACATATAGATAGAATATTTTACTTTAAGCACGCCTCCAAAAATATATGTTGTTATTCTAAGAATAAATAATAACTGAAAATGCTATACACATAACATCATTTATTATTGTTGAACAGTACAGAATTTAGAATGGATAATTTATTTAATATCACAATAATAATTATGCAAATAACAACTTTTAATGTAAATTTTATAAAACATAATAAAGTGGTACAAAAGTTTCCTGTGCCTCGTGCCACTAAAACTTAACCTACGTGCCACAAGTGGCATGCATGTTCTGGGTTGACCACCCCTGATGTAAGCTGTTCAGGTAGTAATAATGATTGAGGTCATCTGTTGCATGACTTTTTGATTTTAGCCCAGCTATAGATTTCATTAAATGTGTGTTCTTTCTTAGATTTCAAATAAAGTAAAATTTCATTTTCAAACAAGACAATACGATTCATGTTGTACAACGTTTTGCTACATTTTACATTGTGTGAATACTATTTTACATAATTCCAAATGAATATCTGGTAATACTTGCCAGTGCTTTTCCTAAATCCATTCCCATTTCTGTAGTATTTTTTATTGAAAATAAAAGCCATTTTTGAAAAATTAGTGAGGGAACTATCTACTGGTATCAGCTAGACTGTGAGTTGATAACACACACATTTACTGTGGATAAAAGACATTACACTTGTTATACATACATAATTCCTTTTGTACCTGTCAAGAGGATGTAATGTACCAAAAAGAGACTACACTAAATTCACTTTCTGGCAGAGGTAGGTTTTGTGACTTGATTAAGTGCTAGACAACAGTTCATATAAATTTTTACGCTATAGTTAAATAATGAATGTAATGATTCAAAGAGAACTTACCTTTCACATCATAAGTTACTACCCCTGCAAAATGGTTTAAACCAAATGACTGGACTTCATTCGACCGTGGTTCTATGTAGTTCTTATTTTTGCCATGACTCAGGTTCATTTTGTTCAGAAGTGATCTATCATTACCCTGGAAGTAAAATGAATGTATAAGAATTCTTGTTAGTGCTTTTATTATTAACTATTAGCAAATAATGGTTATTTAATTTTCAAAAAGGGAAATAATTTTTACTTGCACCTATTTAATGTCTTTGAGAGAGTTACAGATGATCTGAAGCAAATTAAATTGCTGCTCTTTAGGAAAATTTAACCAATACATGTACTTTCATAGAATAAAGGTTTATTTGATTCATTTATATTTTTCCAGTGTAAACCAACAGTCTGGAGGTCTTTACCTGATATTTAGTGAATAACGGTACAGTGGACTCTCGATGTATCGAAAACACATGTACCAATAAACCGTATCCACCATCAATTTTCTGTGGCCCCGGCAAAATTCCCATATAAATAATGATGAAATTACCCGCTTTTATCGTTTATCAGATATTGCATTGACCAAAATATCTTTCAGTCCCGTCATTTAAGATTTCCTGGAACAATCATTTTTAAGCAGGTTGTTATGCAAACGTCTAATAACTGGGTGTGAAATACGTTAAAGGCACCACCGTTTATCATCACTGCGGCGCGGCGCAACACACTCCAGTTCAGTTGATGGTGTCTGTGACACGGCGGTGTGGCTCTGGCATGCTCCCTCCCCTTACACACCTGCCAAGAGGAAAAGCAGTTACCTAGCAACCACAGCATGGTGTCCTTGTGTTCTCTCTCTCTCTCTCTCTCCTTCTCTCTCTCTCTCTCTTCTTCTCTCTCTCTTCTCTCTCTCTCTCTCTCTCTCTCTCTCTCTCTCTCTCTCTCACTCAGCCACACACCTTTCTAATAATAATTAAGTAATATTAATTACTTCAACTACACAATTTCCATGCGAGCACGTCATCACCAAAGTAGAGTGATGTAGAAATGCATAAGCTTTGGCTCTCCTCTGTGTTATTCCGCAGAGTTTGTTTCCTCCCCTTACATGGCAGGTGGGAAGGGAGCATTCTTGCACCCTCCCTCTGTATAATGAGTGGTTTGGAAGGGGAGAGGTGGTTTGTTTCCTCCTCCACATGCTTTGAGATGATCAAATGCATGCAGTACATTCAAAATTCAGTTTGCATTTCGTGTCATATTATCTTCTTTTTCAGAGAGGGTTTGAAATTTTCGGGACAGCTTGCATTCCATGTTGGATTACAATAAATTATAAGAGTGTCAGGTTATTTGTGGATACGGACTATACCACATGAGTCTGTGATCAAAACTAAGTAGAAAATACTCTTTAGTAAAAATACATAAGACCCTTCGTTTATGAGAAAAACGACATGAAAAGTTTAAAAATCATTGTAGCAAACATGTGGTACTCCAGTTAGATAAAGGTGAGGTAATGTGGCAACGCTGCAACTAATGTGTCTGTCGTAAGGTATACGGTAAGGGAATGAGCCGAGCTCAGTAGTGCCAAAGAGGCCATGGAGTTCACATGCACTGAGTACTAGGACATGGCAATGGCCATGGGTGTATCCGGCAGCCAAACTCCATGTGTGCTGCATGCATCCAACATGTGGAAAAGTGTATTGCTAAGGACAGAGCAAACTTTGAACACCTGTTATGACATTTTGTCTGCTGATGCTGTATGCTATGCT
This sequence comes from Clitarchus hookeri, assembly GCA_002778355.1. Lineage (NCBI taxonomy): Eukaryota > Metazoa > Arthropoda > Insecta > Phasmatodea > Phasmatidae > Clitarchus > Clitarchus hookeri. The sequence goes on from NQII01013405.1 coordinate 16,619, forward strand.
TAACATAAATGAAAGTCATTTATCTAATTTAATGTCGTCGTTCTCGTAAACTAAGTGTCTTAAGCTTTTTTACCAAATTATATTTTCTACTTAATTTTGATCACAGGTTTGTGTGGTGCAGTCCGTATCCGCGAATTACCTTAAAACATGTTTGCAGTATTTTGTGATTTTATATTCTTCATTTAAATGTATTGAGGTGAATTGTTTTTTAATGTATTATTTACAGTAATACTAATATAGTAATTCCAATTTTTATTATGTTTATTAGTTAAACTTTATTCACAGATAATGTACAGCTCTAATTATACTTAACATAAAGTTTAATAAAGTCAGAAGTTGTATTTTTTTTATGTACATGTCAAACACTCATCAACTGAAATTCTGGATGTATGAAAATTTTTTGGCAGTCCGCGGAAAAATGTTAGATCGGGAGTCCACTGTATTTTGAAACCTATTTTACCAATCAATTTGAACAATCAGTCTCAAATATTATGATTTTGAACACATTCAAATAACTAAAACTAAAACAACAGGATGAGTAACCAAATGAACAAACATTAATGCCATTATACATAGATACACGTCAAGTATTCCAGATGACACATGGAAAAGTAAACAAACATTGAGGCAAAAATACATATACGAATGAGAACAAAACTGGACGAAACAAAAAGCACAGAACACACAGAGTCTTTTTGGCAAACCAGCAGCAACATGTCGAGCTGAGATGCCAGTTCCTTAAATGAAATAAAAAAATAGAAAGCTCAGTGTTATCTTTGTTGTTTCATACAGTCCAGGATTTTTGTGTGTACCTTTATATTGATTCTACTGTTTGTTCATTTGGTAACACATTCTGTTTCTTCTCTTTTTTTTTTGTAAAAAAAGCTGATCTAATTCCATGTGGTACTACTTTTGTGTTTGAAGTATCTCTTGAACACAGCTAATCTTGGCTTGTTTTCAGTGTGTTTTTCTATGCCATCCTCTGGGTTTTCTGTGACAACATATATCTGTGGTGGTGCATGTTCACAAAAACTTTCCATTTGATAATTACCCCCGTCATTTAAAGGTAGGTAGTTGGGCTTAACGTCTCGTAGACAGTGAGGTCATTAGAGACGGTGTAAGTTGTACAGGGACGAGGNGGGAAGGAATCTGCAATGGCCTTTGTTAAGGACCCATCCCAGCATTTGCCTGGAGTGATTTCGGGTAACCATGGAAAACCGAAATCAGGATGGCTGGACCGGGAATCGAACCCGGGAGCTTCAAAAATGTGAGTCCAGTGAGTTACCACTTCGCCACTTCGCTTGGTCCCATCATTTAAAGACAGTCATCCACATACTCGTAAAAACCCCTTTTGGCACAGTAAAGGGCTGTGTTTAAACCTGTGCTAATCCTTACTGGATTATTCAGCACAGATGACCTAATCCAGCATTGAAAGTTTCACAAAAGGTGAGAAAATCTCCAACCTTCTGGAAGGTGTTTGTGGTAGCAGGTATGAGTTATTGATGACTGGCGTGTGTAGCAACTACACCACATAATTCCATGCTGGACTCATTTTCTTGTAGTCACAGTTGTCATGCAAGCTGCTGGTAGGAAATTGGTGGCTAAGGGAGGAAGTTAAAATGGACTGTTGGGCCGCACCATTATTTTATCCTCATCCATTGCTCTGTTGTCAGATATAATTGTGGTCATGGATTCTTATGTGAATTTGCACCATCCACTCAGGGACAGAACAGTCAAAGCCTCTTCAGGTGACAAGCCGCTATTTGGTGCTGACCAACTGTGTCTTTTCTGAGGTTGAACAAATGCTCCAGACTGTGTATTCCCAGTGAGAATCTCTCTATTGCTGGATTCAACTATGACAGTATCTATCTCAATAAAGCTTCACAGCCTAATTCTTGCTGAATCATTGCAC
>NQII01013406.1:0-11222 GCA_002778355.1 Clitarchus hookeri
GCAAGTTATATGGCAGTTTTGCAATGAATAATGTGTAACAATGCTGTGAATTGACGCTCAACACACAAAAAAAAATACTTTCTCTTTATTTATCTCCAAATATAAAACGACAACTTCGTCATTGGATTTCCACCAATAAAATTACTGGGCGACAAATTAAAGTCACGTGGCTACACGCTATAAGAATAAATAACTACACCAAGAAAGGGTACAAAGTCTGTGATTTCGACACAGCTGTTGAAAGTGTATGTCTGGACTTCTTTGTCTCGCCACTGTATTGTGTCCTTTCTTGGTAAATAGCTGATGTGTTTCAACGAAATGTCTTCACCGGGCTTCCTCAAATGGGTATTTCTCAGAACACGCGTTCGCAGTCATTTCAGAGAGTTTGGTCAAAATTGTACAGGCCGGTATCAACCAAGGAGGATGTATATAGAACTTTTACTGTGCGCTATTCACTCATTGTGCTCCCGGTTCGTAGAACCAATCTTTTATTTACTTTCTGCAGATTTGCAGGTTATGTAGGACTTATAAGCATCGCAATATACAAAAAAAATTATACTCTTGCCAGGTAACGTAACTAAAAAAAACTGTTTAGAGTAGTTTTTGAAACTTTTGATTTCATTTAAAAATTGCTAGAAGATTGCCGAGGAAATGTATTTAAAGGAAGGCCACAACTTCAATTTTAAATACGTACACGTTTAAAAAATCACTTTCTCTCGCGTTTATTAACAAACACGGCCACGGGGAATCTCTGTACTTTTCCCCAAAAAATGAAAGTTGTTCTGGGGAAATATTTACAGCATTTATGGTTACTTCAGAGTTTGTATTTCTGTGTATTTTCTGCAAACATTTGAGCAAATAAACTAGAATTGTAAGACTGTACGATGAAGTGCTTTAAAAAATGGCAACTACCGATGAACATGTCTGCACGTGTGACAGCACAGAATAAAAAAGAATAACGCATTTCCCCAGTAAACCGAACAAAAAAGGATAACTATGATTTGCCGATCTATATTATGAAGAACTTTAACCCGATACTTTTACTATTTACCAGACTGAGTAATTTGTCTTTACATATCCTTCGGAAACCAGGAAATGGACATAATTGTGCACAGCAGGTGAAATAATATTATAAAAGGTGAAAGAATTTTACAGCTAAGCGATTTTTATTTCTTAAAGATATAAGTAGGCAATGATGTTTGAAGGAATCGATTTGCAAACACTAATAAGAACTGTCACGTTCTGCCTATGAAATATTACTAGATAACCGAAAATTATGAGAATTAATTTACAGCCATGTTGGAATTCAAACAAGGGTAACATTGTATTCACTAGTTTTATTTTTTCAAGTTAGATCTTAAGTCATTGGTCCTCTATGATACATGTAATAAATCGTGACTGACATGCCAAAGTCAAAATGTACACTTTCTCAAATGAAGTCCTAGAACTGTCTAGTTCCTACACAAAAAATTACGGCGCCCGCCTATCTGGGGCATTAAGTGAATTTCAGGGTTTCTCCACGTCCACTTCTTTTTTGGTAAACTAGAAAACATGTTCCCAAACATTTTAGATGGCCAAAAAGAAACAGTACTTAGTAGACATATGCCTATTTGAAACACCATTCGCTTAGGTCGTACACAGCGTGTAATGCAAGTTATATGGCAGTTTTGCAATGAATAATGTGTAACAATGCTGTGAATTGACGCTCAACACACAAAAAAAAATAACTTTCTCTTTATTTATCTCCAAATATAAAACGACAACTTCGTCATTGTATTTCCACCAATAAAATTACTGGGCGACAAATTAAAGTCACGTGGCTACACGCTATAAGAATAAATAACTACACCAATTCATTGTATTTAAGCGCATAGATGTCCCAGACCGCGTGGCCTTCAGTGCTTCATTGATCTCGTGCTTTCACTCACACAACCAAAACTCCCAGCACCGGGGTGTATTGTATTCGAGTGAGCTGCTTGGTGGTGAAAGATGTTCCAGTAGTTGTAGTAATCGCGCACTACACATCTGTTTTTTATATTAGCCGACACGAAAGAATGCCTGCGACATGCATTTGTTGCTGCAGGGAATGGAGAGATTTGGGTGACTCCTAACATCGAGGTCTTGAGAGCCGATGAGGCTGAAGTGAAGTGAGTATGTAGCTACGCAGGAATGCGAGGGTGGGAGAAACGGGACATCCCTAAAAAAAACCGCCTACCGGCGGCACCGTCAGGCACGATTCCCACATGCGAAAATCTGGGAGCGACTGCACCGGGCATTGAACCCGGTTCGCCTTGGTTGGAGATGAGTAGTATAACTACTACACCACCGCGGCCTTTTATTTCTGCAAGGAATACGATCCCAGATGTAACGTTCATCTTGTGACGACCACGCGAACACACTAGAATGGTGATTTAGGAGGGTTGAAACTGTGTTATGAATGAAATGGTGGACACTACCATCTTCTTCGTGCCTTCATGTTACACTGGTCAGTCTTGCTTGTTGTCCCTCTCCATTTCTTTGTTTCGAAGCAGTTTCAGCAAGTTCGTTTAGCGGTACGCTAAATTTCAATAGCCAATGTTTGTTTGCTATATATAGTCCATTCGGACAATTTCCAACTCTTCTGAAACCCTGCTAAGATACTTTCAGTCTATTCCTTCACCTCATACAAATACAGCTTAACTACGTCTAGAAAATTACATCAAAAGGACAACAACGCACCGCATTCGTGCGCACTCAGTTTAATAATATTTCGTATGAAAAATATTTATTACAAGGCATTACCAACACACCTATACTCTTTCTCTGTTTTAATTCATATTGGTTATAAATGAAATATTATTTTTTATAGATAAAACAAAAATAGTAATTAAATTAAACTAAAATCAAGCTAAGTTTTATGTTGACAAGTACAAAATGTCTGTGATACATGGCACAACCAAACACGTTACACAAGGGGTGGTTTTTCGTAGGTTTCGTTCAAAAAGTGTGAAGATATTTCGAACAGATTATACGTATGGATTTGGGTTTTAGGAATGTTTTGAAACACCCAGCAGGACTCGAAGCCAGAAATACAAAACTAGAAATGTAGCCAGGTTATCGAGTGCAGCCGGGTTATCGAGTGCACGCCAGAACCAAGGTCCGTTACACACCCCGCGTCTCCTATTGGCGAATGGGTACGCATGTATCAAAGGAATCGCCCTGCTATTTCACTTCCGTACACGTACCCAAGACTGTTCACAGTAAACTGAGCACTTCTAGAAGCCGTACTTAAGATCTACTTTCCCTCCGTCGTTACCAACTTGACTGGGCGCACGCCAGTCAGTGTGCCCGCGTTAAAATACTTTCAGGTTGGGGAAGTGGCTTCAAAAGTGCGCAATTATATCTGAAGAGCCTATACCCAGGGTAAATTATTTTTCGCGAAAAGATTTCGGTACTACTTGCACTCCAAAACACACTGGAGCTCAGATTCGCCTTCGTGATTGGATGATTTTAACTGCCACGCATTGCAAGTGTCTGCTCGCGAATCACGGACACTCAGTGTCGGAGTTACCTAATTCTGATTGGCCCAGCCAGGTAAGGAACTGTATCCCGACAAAGACACTTATCCCATAGGACATTGGAAGCTAGCCTTAGCGTAAATATTTTTGCGAAAAACAGGTGTTTCTATCTATAGCTATTCTGTGACAGTGTCCTGATCAATACAAAAAGAGACAGCGGCTTGATACATAAAAGTGGGAAGTCTGTTCCTAAGGTCGAAAGAATTAACGAAACCAGAGGATCTGTTGCTACGAGACGGGTCCTCGACCTTTACTCTTTAATCCTGATACAGTGAGAATCTGTCTTTTCCAATCGGTAAAGTACGTCTAGCTGACCAGACAGTTACTTCCGAGCATTTTATCTGAAAATTCAGTGAAAAAACACCAGTTTTCCTTCACTTTCTGAACACGTGACATTTTCCACTGACATGTTTACCAACTGTCCTACTGGTCGCTTGGCGAAATATATTTCGACTTCTCTGTTGGTAATCTTGCGTAATACGTTTGCAATTAAATGATATCATAAACAGATAAAATCTTAAATAACACATGAACGAATGAAACCATTATTAAAAAAATACTTTTTTTTAAATGTGGTTTCGTCGTTAGTAATATTTTACAAGGTAACGGGAAAATTCCGAATTTCATTTCCATTCAACGTAATCATCATAACGCTCGGTTCTGGCATTCAAATTGAATTAAATGTGGCGAAGTGAGTGCTTTGATAGGTACTATTTGCATAAACTATCCTCATGTTACTAATTTAATAAAAAAATAAAAGAAATTGCATAAAATATTTGGGGTTCAATTCCCGGTGGGGCCGCGGTTAGTCTGCTCGCCTTCCATCAAGGCGAACCGGGTTCAATCCCCGGCCGGGCAACTCCCAGATTTTCGCATGTGGGAATCGTACCGGACGATGCCGCTGGTCGGCGGGTTTTCCCGGGATCTCCCGCCCTCTCATTCTGGCGTTGCTCCATACTCACCTCAATCACCTTTATTGGCTCTCAAGACCTCGCTGTTAAGAGCCGCCAAAATTAAAGCTGACAAAACTCACTCACTCAAATTCCGGTACGTTAAGTTCAAAAATATCAGCATTGACTATCGGAAATGTGTTTATTTTTCGGAATGATTTAGCTAAATTCAATTAAACAAGTTTTTGTTCGCCTCATTCAGTTCGTATCACTTAATCATTGAAATAGTTTACCTGAACCCACTAGTTATTTTCCACAAATCCTCGGTGAGCCACGTTCACAGCTTTGTATTTTTGGGGTTGACTGTAAATCCGTGATTTTCCTGTGTTTCTGGTCTAAAGTGTATGACGTCACGCTCATGGAATGTGGCCGAGCAGTGAAGGTTGGCACCTAGTCTTCTGCATGACTCAGACCGAAACTAATTAGTTAGAATTTTTTTTTTGTAATTTGCGTTTTGAATTTATAAAGATTTTTATTTGGAACACCATGGCAGTCAGCTGTTTAGCATGCAATACTAATGTACACGATTTGGTTTATACCATGCAAATGTGTAATAATTATTTGAAAACGAAAACCCCGCAGTATTTAAAATTAGCCTCATATCTTCACAATATCATGTCTGACGCGCTGTGTAAAATCTAACATCAACAGAATAACACAATGAAGGCGTCAAACAATTACTAAAACAATACTTGGATAAAGGCGGATTTACAATAGCTTGTTGCGCCCGTCCGTCATCCTTCAGCCCGTCGTAGTCTGTCTGTCTCCCACTCTCCCAGATGAGCGATTTACAATAATACCTAGTACGTCCGTCGTCAGTTCATTACTGTAAACTAACATACACAAAACGGTTTAGAAATAGGAAAAAGTTGTACATTAAAAGTGAAAATGTTTGGCGATATTATATATGCAAATACACAAAACGCATATACACGTACATAACAGAAATTAGTCAATGTTAAACATTTAAAACAAATAACATAATAATGATTTAATTACTTCTGCTATTGCACAGGAGGAACTCTTGCTCCCAAACGTAATTATCAGCAATTATTCAGGAATAAATGTAACGGCATTACATTTTACAGCAACGTAAATAACATATGAAAACAAAACACGGCACACACTACACAGCCTTCTAATGAACTTGGAATGAACGGGTAACAAAGCGTACAAGTTTAGATGGCTGTATTTTCATCCATCCGTCCGTCAAAAGTTAAAGCTGGTCAACCTTTCGACGGACGGGCGGATAGAGTTATTAGAGGCATCCGATTGGCTGTTGGTCATGTGATTGACGGACGGACGACGGACTGGTGCGACGAGTTACTGTAAATCCACCACAATAATAAATCCATATGTCATGAATATTCTGACATCTTGCGTTTAATAACAAACTGCTATATCGATTTCAGGGACCAGAGCACAAATTAAAAAAAAATTTTAGTAACTACAGATAATAAAAAAGTAACCAATTCAGTCACTATTTTTCTATCATGGCTGCTAGAGGGAAGTTTCTATATCCCCCCCCACAAATTTGTAGTAGCGAAAAGTTGGTAAATATAATAAATAAGTGGGTAAGCATAATACATAAGTGCACCAGTCCCCTCAAATAGTTACAACCGCGTTTGCGTTTTGATGTACATATCATCCAAAGTATGCTAAGGAACCGTTAATCTTGAAACTATAGCTTTTTCTTGGGTGTGCGAGACTAGCCCAAGGAAATCGACGAAACCTGACTTGCAGATGAATACAAAGGTCTCCAATGCAGAGACAATGATGTGTAAATTCTGTAATTGCAGGGCATTTGGAAAAAAAAAAGTGAGATGGATGCCCTACAAATAATGTTGAGAGTGAGAGATTGTCATTATAATAGAGTTATTCCAGACACGTGGCAGAACTTGAAAGAAGAGGATTCTGGATTGTTTACAATGGTATCATTTGATGACTGGCAGTATTCCAAAGTACGTTATGTACAGTGCATTAACTTCTGGTATCTATGCCTCAACAGTTTTGTGTCAAAAATTAGTAACTTTTAGTGACTTGCTCTGAGCCCTGCAAGTTTGAAATGCATGCATTAGTTTATTACAATATCTTCCATTGCAAACACATTTTACGTATGAAGTCGGTAAAAGTAAAATGGCGATGGATTTGATAATTTGTGGTAATCGGTAAGCTACGAAGCTGTAAAATGCCAAACGCAAATTAGAATAAATACGTCATCGATTCTGCAGACAAAATCAGTTAACTTGGTTTATTTTATCAACAAAAAGTGTAAGTTAGAGCACTTCATCACTTAATAGGCACCGAGTAACAACATGGCTCGGGGTCCATAATAACCAAGACGGCTTGTCGTCTAAAGCCTTTTTGTGCGTAACAGTGTGACATAACTCCTAACATTTATTACGATAGTTCCTATATTTTTCTTGAAAACTTACTAATCATCCTATAGACGTGCTGCTCCTCGTGTTGTGTACGAGTCATGTCAAAGTGCTGCCTTTAATGGTTTGACGTCGACAGCAAGGTCATTAGATGGAATCCGTTATCCTTTGCCTGGAGTGACTTTGTAAAACCACAGAGTACATAGGAATTCAGATGTGTCGCAGTATGCAGTAGCCAATCAAACAGAATGCCCCGTTCCCAGAGCACCGCGCTACCAATCAGAGAATGGATACGCCCACACCAAAGGAACCGTCACGCCCGCGCCATTTCGCCTGTGTGTTTCTATTTACTAGGTGGTAAGTAAAGCCTTGGCAAACTGAAACTACGGAAAACATAACTCGGATGGCTGGACCAAGACTCTAACCCATGTCTTCGTGAATGTGAGTGATGTGTGTCGCCACTGCGTCATCTCACTGGGAGCCGCGAACTTTCTTAAAATGACTGTAAAGTGTGCGAAACACAAGATAACTATTTCTGAATATGACATATGACCAGGTGCTCACTGCAACTGTTAGCTGAACAAACGACTTGTGTTTGTGATTAATATACCTTGACCAGCCGTAGTTAGGGAGAAAACACTGATCAGTACGGCCACGTGTTTTTCGCGAAAATATTCCAAGACTAGTTGTACTCTAAAACTCGTTCGTCCAGATCCAGTATCGTAGTTGGATTGTTTTAACCCTCTCGCGTCAAGTGTCTAGTAACCAATCGCAGGGGTTCTGTCAGCGTAACTTAATACTGATTGGCCCAGTTGAGTAGGAAATGTCTTCTCACACAAACACGCAGCCAGTAGCCCAAGGAAATTTGCAGGCTTGCACGTAAAAAATTGAAGTCTATCTTGAACATAAATCTTTCCGCCAAAAAACAGGTGGCCCTACTGATCAGTCTTGTGAGTTTGAATCTAAACTTGGAGCGTTAAAAAGCAATAATTCAAAAAGTTACTATATTCACGTCTCATTTGAGCTAAAATTAAATTAAAATTCGACACTTCACAAACGTCGCACAGTCGTAATCCACCCGAAGCACCTAGATTATTTGTAGTGGCACTGAAATACAAGTTCAACTTGACACGGAATACACGAGAAAAAAATTTACGTTCTTATAATGCAAACTTTCTGGCACTTTTTTTTTAATTTTCTGAGTTTTATTTGCTACCGCAAGAGGATATGTTAAAAAGACTTTTACTGAAAATACGCCAATAAAAAGTGAGTACTGGCGATATACAGCTAACACCAGAAAAATTCACTTTCGTGTGCACGGATATCATTTTACAAGTTCCATAAATAATGAAAATAACACATTTTTGTTAGTTTATCTTCTCATCATTGAATCAAGTTTATTCGTATCACGCTCTAAGATTATGATTTAAATAACGTAATTAAACAGATGGTAACGACCCTGATCTGTAACTCGCCTACGCAGATAAAGCGGAAATAGGGATGCAAAGTAGCCAAAGGTCACAATATGGTAGCAGAAAAGTGTAAAAAAACAACTCATTTCCACTTGATATAACCGATTTCAAAATTAGTTTCTACTATTTTAATTTTTGGAAAAATATTTCAATAAGAAGATAAACCACTTTATTTTTCTTTTGACTCGAAGTCGTAATAAAATTGTGGAGCTAATAACCAACTAAGAAATTTGTTGTTAAAATCGAAAAGATATAAAGAAAGAAAAAAACATATTTGTCCGGGAAAGTCAAATCCTTTCCTTAGTATGTGAAAGGTACAGTTTACACAAAGTTTGCTTTGCTAATTTTATATTGCGGGTTAGCCGAGGGAGGGGGTGGGGACAAGACTACGGGTTGCGTGCGGCAGGTCTGAAGTTGAAGAAAACAGCGTCACCCCCTCCCCAAATATCCTTTCTTGTACTCTGGTAAATCACAACACACACAAGGTGGTACTGTACATGTGAATATAACCACTAAAAGGCCTGCGACGTTAATTTTATTATCTGGTAGCATGCAGGCCATGCTTCACACAAATATACGTTATATTCGTCTGCATTACTTATTTTCAATGGCTTACAGTTCATTTGACACGCTCTAGTCTTCCCGGTCCTTTGATGGAAACTCCACAATGGCGCGACAGAACCACATAACAGATAAATACATAGAAAAGAAAACGCATGGAGGTTCCTTTGAAGTATCGGCGTTCCCATTCCCTGATTGGCAGGGGTTTTGTGTCTGATTGGCTACTGCATGCTGCAACACGTTCCCTATTGGCAGCACTGCCGTCTGGCATGTAGGTACCAGCGCTGATTGACGAACGGTGTTCCGCCATGTTGCTGGCCAGTGAAGCCATTTTGTTGGAGTTCGTGGAATAAGCAGCTGTCTCGCCTCGTTCAACCGAACGCTGTTGGAAGTTGTGTTCAGTTTCTTCTTATTGTTCGCGGTTTCTTCACACTTTTCGAATAGAACCTTTGAAAAATCCACCCTGTATGACGTATTTAGCTATTTCCTAACTATCCCATGCATCAAGCGCTTTGTACCTCTGTTAACATATAAGTATCTTATTTTGATTTAAATTGAAGTTTTGGCTATATTTTATTTATACATTAAAATATTTCATTAATAATAAAAACGAATTAAAACAGTGAGAAAAATCTGTGTTGGTAGCGCTTAGTAATAAATAGTTCTCATGGGAAAATGTTATTACAACTGAGTGCCCACGAATTCGGTGCGTTGTCCTTTGGTGTAATTTTATAAACATAATCAAGCTTAGTTTATACGAGGCGGAGGAATAAACTGGAAGTATAACTTTAGCAGGGCTTCACAAAAGTGTGAAGTAACCGTGAATGGTTCATACTGTCCATTGTGTACCCCTTCTGCCCCATGTGAAAATAACCATTGCCACGAATCTAACTACTGGAACCCATAAGTAGACCAACCTGTNGTACCCCTTCTGCCCCATGTGAAAATAACCATTGCCACGAATCTAACTACTGGAATCCATAAGTAGACCAACCTGTTTTTCGCCATAATACTTACGCGCAAGCTAGACCTCAATATATTATGTCCACTCTACAAAATTTTGTGTGGTTATTGGCCGCATGGCTTCGTGAGTGGGCATTTTCTTATCTGACAGAACCAATCAGACTTGAGTTATTCCGATACTGAACGTCTCCGATGCGTGGATATACGCCTAATTCGCGTGAGTCATAATTTTACAAATACCCTTTCATGTGTACCAGGTAATAAGGTATATAATATTAATTTCCGTTATTAAGAAAATATTACAGTTTTTATTAATTATAACTAGTATTGATGTACTGCAAATATATTTTTAGATCCTAGCGTGCGTTAACAACACAATGAAACTACGTCCATGAGAATTTTGTTATCAGTGGCAGATCAATTTTTCCCTTTTAGTTTACCACAGTTTACCGCGAGTTAAACACAGATTAGTGTTATAAGAGTTAAGACTGGCCCAGTCAAGGCCTACCACACTGTCTCAACACAACGACACACGGCCAGTAACCACAGGAAAAGTGCAGGTGTGCAACAAGAATTTTGAAATCTAGCGTGCATGGAACACTCTTCACGAAAACCTGTCCCTGCGGTGATTCATTGTCATTTCATGNAGAATTTTGAAATCTAGCGTGCATGGAACACTCTTCACGAAAACCTGTCCCTGCGGTGATTCATTGTCATTTCATGCACATGAGTAGAGACCCGGGAATTTTGAGGACAAGCTATACCTAACGTGACCATTTTTTTTCCTCAAAACGGGACACTAGTCAGTTTTCATTTGTGAGTAGGTAGATTGATAAAAAAAACATGTTATCAGGATTAATACGTAAAATACTAATGCTTTTTTTTTTTTTTTTTTTTTTCCAGAAGATCAAATTTGCTTTAATATATTAGGCGATGATTTCAAGTAGGAGTAAAATTACTGGCAGGTTTTTTTTTTAATATTCACCTTTGTGATCAACATCGCTTTAAGTACTGAAAATTGCAGTTGGGTCTTTCCAGCGGTCCACGACTTGTTCGTGAGCGAGAACACGCGCTCTACTGGTGCATTTGTAGCAGGCAGACAAAGGATATATTCAACAACTATACGAATGTACGTATGATTGAGATTATTGTTGGCGAAGTGTTTAAATAACTCTACACGACGATTTTCTGTTGGAACATTCAACGTATTCCATTCTGACAATTTTTGCGGCGTGATATATTTTGAAATAAGTGAATATTCATTTATTATTTCTGAGCTCGTAAGTAGACAGACTCGTGCGCTTACGCTGGAGAACAATCGACGAATAATGCGTGCGTCGG
>NQII01013407.1:13424-35802 GCA_002778355.1 Clitarchus hookeri
GGACGTGCGACGGGAAGAGTCCGAGAAAACGCGGCAGTCGGCCGACGGGAATCCAGGAAGACGGAGCGAATCCGGGAGAAGACGACAACGGCAGCCGGCCGTCTTCAGACGAAGAGTGCTGAGTGGACCCGAGAGGAGGAGGAGCGGCGGCGGCCACCAAGCGCCGGAGCAGTGCCAAGTCGCCAGCCGAGAGAAGACAGCGCCTCAAGCCAGATAAGTAGAGCCATCCTGCAAGTGCTGAGAATCTTGCCATCCCCCCCACCATAGACGCGAATTGCCGCGCCATACAATACGGAGCCTATGTACAAAAGGGAAGGGGGGTGTTGTCTCGTGTGTACATGTACAAGTTAAACGTTAATAAAACTGATTTATGGGTAACCTGAAAACGAGGTGAACTTATTAGTAAATTGGACCTAGAGACAATAGTGTCGACATATTCCTACCCTGAGGGCTAGCCTCAATTGCTGGTGCCGTCCGCAGAGAGCAGATTCAATACCTACTTACAAACTTCAGCATTGGTAGGTATCAATATCATCTGAGACAAACACAAGGTGTTACGGAAAAATGATCTGGGTAGTCAGGTTAGGATGTCAAAGAATAATTTCTGTACACCCATGAAGACTGATACTACATTATTTGAGACTGCATCATACACATCCGACTTTGCTGTGGTATTTGTGGCCTATCATAGATGAAGACTCAGCAAGTCTGCGAAACCCAATATGCACAAGCACAGGGACATGTATCCTACCACGCCACCACTTGCCTTGGCTCTAAAATAACTTCAGCTGTATAACCATACTTGAAGAGCACATCATTAGGAGGAATGACCAAGTCAGTATTGCCCAGGTGTCCACTGCGCACACAAAAGCCAGAGTTGTCACTAACTGACCGGCTGGTTGAAATTAAATTTTGAGCCATCCCTTAAAATATAAATCTAGTTCACCTCTTTGTTAAGTTTCGCTCTCGTGCCTCTCAGTCAAGTATAGCAAAATTCCAATTAACCAGCCCTAGGTAGTCCATAATAATGACAGTGGATTAAGACTGAAAATTAACTGAAACTGCTCTAAGAAAATCTAGAAAACTACTGTTATATTTGTAAAATTATAGAGGATGCATGATTGAACAAAACTTTATTACTTACTTGATGTCAAGATCACATAACTACCATATTTGCCATGCACATCAGATGCGGAACCACTTGTTCTGCATCTCACATGCGGCCAGCACAGCATATCTACAATCATATATGACACCTACCAATTTTTGTTAAGTAGCTATGCCAAATGAATACCGGGTCAACGGTGAAAAGACTCACCGTCTTCTAGCTGTAGCATCCCACATACCGCTCACTTGTTCCCAAGAAGGAGGACTGGGAACCTGTCGCTAACCAGATCATGAAATTCTTCAGCCTCAATAGTTAACATGTTTGTTTGGCATGCCATTTTCTATGCTCTGCCACTCATGATCTTGAAATATGANTCCTGGTTTCTTCTTTTAAATGCAGTAATTGGCATTTATATTTCTACTTTTATAATTTTGCAGCGATACATTTAACCCTGTTTTCACGATTTGGTTATTAATTTTTATGGACTTTCATTCGTTTTTTGTAATCAACAATGTGTGGCCAATTAATGTCTGTAAATAACCCAAGTAATCCACCACCCTCCTTTTCCAGCAAATTAAAATAATAAAAACAAACATTATATATATTTTATATGTATATAACGAACATGATACTTTGATAATAAGATTACTAACATGCAGGAGCCGTGGTGGTGCAGTGGCTAGAGCATCCGCCTCTCACCGAGGATAACTGGGTTCGAATCTTGGTGGTGTCGCTCCCAGATTTTCAGTCGTGGGAACCGTAATGGACAATGTTGCTGGTCAGTGGATTTACTTCGAAACCTACCATTTCCCCCGCCGTTGCATTCTGGTGCTGCTCTGTTATTCACCTCACTTCACCCTCATCGACTCTAAAATACCTCGTTTTGGGGGGGGGTGTCACCCACACCTTTCCACACCAATCTGAGATGGAAAAATCACTAACGTAGTGCCACATTATGCATTAAAAATGTTTTATCTGGTCAGCTGGAGTTGAGGTTGACTAACTGTCTAGGATATGCCTATTTATCACTGTGGTCGGGCATGCATTTCCTTGCAGAGCTGCTACACATTTTTGTCTCTGGGTTGTANACGCGGCAGTCGGCC
Source organism: Clitarchus hookeri (assembly GCA_002778355.1). Classification (NCBI taxonomy): domain Eukaryota; kingdom Metazoa; phylum Arthropoda; class Insecta; order Phasmatodea; family Phasmatidae; genus Clitarchus; species Clitarchus hookeri. The sequence goes on from NQII01013407.1 coordinate 15,636, forward strand.
GACGGGAATCCAGGAAGACGGAGCGAATCCGGGAGAAGACGACAACGGCAGCCGGCCGTCTTCAGACGAAGAGTGCTGAGTGGACCCGAGAGGAGGAGGAGCTTCAAGACCAGGCGCCACGGCGGCCACCAAGCGCCGGAGCAGTGCCAAGTCACCAGCCGAGAGAAGACAGCGCCTCAAGCCAGATAAGTAGAGCCATCCTGCAAGTGCGGAGAATCTTGCCATCCCCCCCACCATAGACGCGAATCGCCGCGCCAAACAATACGGAGCCTACGTACAAAAGGGAAGGGGGGTGTTGTCTCGTGTGTACATGTACAAGTTAAACGTTAATAAAACTGATTTATGGGTAACCTGAAAACGAGGTGAACTTATTAGTAAATTGGACCTAGAGACAATAGTGTCGACATATTCCTACCCTGAGGGCTAGCCTCAATTGCTGGTGCCGTCCGCAGAGAGCAGATTCAATACCTACTTACAAACTTCAGCATTGGTAGGTATCAATATCATCTGAGACAAACACAAGGTGTTACGGAAAAATGATCTGGGTAGTCAGGTTAGGATGTCAAAGAATAATTTCTGTACACCCATGAAGACTGATACTACATTATTTGAGACTGCATCATACACATCCGACTTTGCTGTGGTATTTGTGGCCTATCATAGATGAAGACTCAGCAAGTCTGCGAAACCCAATATGCACAAGCACAGGGACATGTATCCTACCACGCCACCACTTGCCTTGGCTCTAAAATAACTTCAGCTGTATAACCATACTTGAAGAGCACATCATTAGGAGGAATGACCAAGTCAGTATTGCCCAGGTGTCCACTGCGCACACAAAAGCCAGAGTTGTCACTAACTGACCGGCTGGTTGAAATTAAATTTTGAGCCATCCCTTAAAATATAAATCTAGTTCACCTCTTTGTTAAGTTTCGCTCTCGTGCCTCTCAGTCAAGTATAGCAAAATTCCAATTAACCAGCCCTAGGTAGTCCATAATAATGACAGTGGATTAAGACTGAAAATTAACTGAAACTGCTCTAAGAAAATCTAGAAAACTACTGTTATATTTGTAAAATTATAGAGGATGCATGATTGAACAAAACTTTATTACTTACTTGATGTCAAGATCACATAACTACCATATTTGCCATGCACATCAGATGCGGAACCACTTGTTCTGCATCTCACATGCGGCCAGCACAGCATATCTACAATCATATATGACACCTACCAATTTTTGTTAAGTAGCTATGCCAAATGAATACCGGGTCAACGGTGAAAAGACTCACCGTCTTCTAGCTGTAGCATCCCACATACCGCTCACTTGTTCCCAAGAAGGAGGACTGGGAACCTGTCGCTAACCAGATCATGAAATTCTTCAGCCTCAATAGTTAACATGTTTGTTTGGCATGCCATTTTCTATGCTCTGCCACTCATGATCTTGAAATATGACACAATTACTCAATTGTAAGATAAATATTTCTTTCAAGAATAATTTGAAAAACAAGCGTGCAGCTCTAATCCAATATTTTCTTGGAATAATTTGTTTCATATTAAAACTATAAAAGCTACGATATCTTCGCCATTAATGTTATGCTGTTTTAAAATTAACTTACACAAAATTTGGTGCCAGTTTGCAAGAAAGTTAGAGAAGTTGAAGTCGAAAGTGCACCACTTTTTTCTTTAAAAGCACCTTCCTTTTATTTGTGTTTTTCATTAAAATTCAGTATTTGTTATTAATAATTAAAACAGAAGCATGATAAGCTTAGTCTGTGACTTTTCAAATGAACACAAGCATATGTCCACCAATAAAAAACATAAAAATCAGGTGCTGCTTAAAATCAAGAGAAAATAAGATTCTAGAAAGCACTGTACTTTTATCTCAAAAGGATCTTAAATTTGTGTATTGACACAGCTCAATATTTTGGTACTAAAATTAGGATTTGGTAAATTATAACACATGCATATTATAATATTAAATAACTAACATGACATATAATAAATAGACACAAATATTAAAGTTAAAAAGTAAAAATTAGGTAATGAATAAAATAAAAACACAATACAATATTAGCAAAAATAACGATAAATTTCTGATTCGGGGTTCACATCATTTCAACAATTTTAATATTTTCAGGCAGTAATTTATACATAGTTTACTGTTGAAGTTCTTATATTACATACAAAATTGCTAATACTAACATGTATGTCTATGGTTCTGTTAAGCTTTTAAAATTTTTGTTCGGAAAGTGAATCTTTTATGACACAACTAACTAAGTTATGCTTGAATAGACTCACTTTTTCTGTTCCATAAACTTTAAAATTTTATTGCACTCGCTAAAAAAAATACATCTCTTTAATATGTTTGCCTGCAGAAGTGATAATTACGTTATTATGTGACGAGAAAAATTGTGTAATTTAGTCTAACCAAATATGTCTTGCAGCTTCAGGAATGAATGTAAGCATAAAATGTTTTGCTGTCTAGAATAGCCATGACAGTGAACTGATGTTGCCATTTTGGACTGAAACTAGAAATAAACCACTCACAAAATCAAAAACACACAGTTTGTAGTGTTTTAAGCTTTCCTTATCGAACTTGCTACGTATTATCAAAAATTAAAGGTCAATGTCATGAAGACAAACCGAAATGCAATTTGTGCTTTGTTGGAATTAAATGTTTGTACAGTGTGAGCTGTTTTAAAATACGTCACGACTATTTTTACTGTTGTGTCACTGCTAGAGAACTATTTTTAGTATTTCTGAAACCTCATTTCAGTAGTTTAATTAAGTAAAAACGATTGCGAGTAATATTTAATTGTCTTATTACCTTTGGTATTTAATTAATGCGATTATTATGCTTGCATTATCTGTTTGAGCATCTACAATTTATATAATATTTTATATTTGTCCGGTATTATGATTTAACTTTTCATGCTAAATATTTTATTTATTTACTAAAGCATACGAAAAATGTAATTTATATATTTAAGTTTATTTAATATTTGTTTATCAATATTTTACCATTTACGCATTTTTCTCGTGGCTTTGATTTCAATTTATTTATGATCAATACTTTGTTTTTAATCCTGTGTCGCCTGGAGAACCGTGTTTCCTGAGAATGTTTCTCTACCAACCGGATGTGTAATGCTGCGTTGCAAACTCTTTCAGTCGCCATCTCAGTCTCCCCCTTCCACTCACTTCCCTACAGCTGCAGTTCTTGCACATTTTCCCCGACGTAACGCTGCTGGTTGACGCTTAATTTTTCCAAAATAAATGGGTCTTTGTTCACGTCATATCCCCCCCNTCCCCCCCCCCCTTTTTTTTTCCTTTTAAACCATTTACCTAGGTGCGCTTGAGCGCAATCCGCCCCTTATGGACAGCCTGCGACATCAATCGTCTACTTTCTAACATTTCCGATTGTCTTTTGTCTCATGTCCCTATGTATTTCCCCATAGGCTTTGAGGCACTTGTTTTTCAGTTCGGGAGCAAGCATGGCGCGCGGTCGTCCTGCTCCCGTGTTTGTGTTCTTCGGAACTTAGTAGTTCTTCATGAACATTTAGTTTGTTGTGTCAGAAGTGGCAATGTTGTGTTGTAATTTTTTTTATTTGTAGTGTGTGGTATAATGTTCATTGCTGCATGGGTGTTGATAACAGTTTTGGTTTCTCCCTAAGTTTTCGCCGAGTACTCATTCGCGATATTACTAATTTTTGTGGTACTACGTTTTTTTTTAGTGAGGGTGCACGTGTACGGGTATTCCAGTAGTGCACTCATGGCATAAGTTTTCCACTTCTTGTCTCCGATAGCAGCGTCCATGCGAATGTTTCTGTTTAGGAGACTAATCAATTTCTCTTCCTGTCATGGACGGTGTTTTTCACGCTTTTCTACAGCCTGATGTCTACAATTGTACTTCTGGACAGCTATGAAATATTTGTCTCCTTTTGATAACACTGCCAGAGCCACAGATTATGTGTGTTTCATTTATACAAGAAACTAAAGAACTCTTTGGATAATGTTAAACTTTCGTGAGGTTAAACAAATAATTATATTCAGTATGATTTATCGATGATATGTAAAGTAAATATTACCAAAATTGTAAGAGATGCATCCCCGGTATTGCTTAGAATAATTTATTTAATTCATAAAAATAATGTAACTATAAAATCTTCATTTGTCTTTTAGGGGTTAAGGTGATTTTTTTTATTTTGCACACACAATAATATCCTTAAAGTATAATGAAATGATCTATTATATTTTATAAATTTGAAAATGTTTTCCACAAAAAAGAGAAAGAAGATAAATCGAAGACTAATTAATACCACACAACCACAAGCGTTTTGTTATTTCGAGATGTCATCTGGTCTCATAAATGTGTTTTGCGGCAANTAATTAATACCACACAACCACAAGCGTTTTGTTATTTCGAGATGTCATCTGGTCTCATAAATGTGTTTTGCGGCAAATTTGGCTTGTCTTGTTTAACTTTCATTAATGAGATTTTTTTCTGCGCATGANTCTCATAAATGTGTTTTGCGGCAAATTTGGCTTGTCTTGTTTAACTTTCATTAATGAGATTTTTTTCTGCGCATGGCCCTCTTAATGCTCAGAATTTTCTTTATAATCGCTTCCAAGTACTTTATGTCTTTAGAGTCCGTTTGCCTTTTATTTATTTGTTGGTGTTTCGGGCCACAGTTATATTTTTGCTATTCGGTGGCCGTCTTTGTCATGTGTTTGGGCCAAGGATTTGCTACGATATTTATAAATAATTATATTTGTTATGGCCGTGTCGACGGATATGGTTGCACAAGTGCNGCCAAGGATTTGCTACGATATTTATAAATAATTATATTTGTTATGGCCGTGTCGACGGATATGGTTGCACAAGTGCATTACAAAAAACTTTCCATGAGGAAATAATAATTTTTAAAAAATGAGATTCATATCCTCACCTGTTATACTGTGCACGGAAAGTATTGATTGCTGATCGATGCGAGGTTCAGTGTGCANATGAGATTCATATCCTCACCTGTTATACTGTGCACGGAAAGTATTGATTGCTGATCGATGCGAGGTTCAGTGTGCGTAGCTTTATTATCAAAACGGAAAAATTTAAAAACAGGAACACAAGTAGAAATATTTCATTAGTTATTGTTGACTCTAAGAGTTCAGCTGTTAAGCTGATATCTAAGATTAGGCATTTTTGTAACTGGTTTTACTCAAAATGATTGCAAACAAATAACAAACAAGACCTTTAGCAACTATTAATGAGATACAGTAATGGTCCTAAGGCTGGTAGGTCGTTAGGTAATGCCACTGTAGGGTGGCAACATGCTTTTGTGGTGGTTTGTCATTTGTAAATATTTCTTGCAAGCTGTAAAAAAATGTCACTAATTTAAATATTCTTATTTTTGTTGTAATTATGTTTTTTTATTTCAGATTAAAAAATATTCAGGTATGCTATCCCATAGTTTATTTAATTTTGTGTTATAATATTAATTATGATTTATTAAACTGTATCAATAGACACTATTCCCCCCGTTTAATGCACTCGTTCCCTCTATAAGTTTCCACGTGTGTGCAGGGACGGGGAACTTACCTTGGATGCAGCAAGTAGCGGCTCCAACAAGACTCTAGATATCATGGTGGAGAACATGGGTCGTAGGACCCTCTTGAAGGGTCTGTACGATGGTGACGTGTTGCTCGGTGGACAGGCAATACACAACTGGGAGATTGTGGCACTGCAGTTCCACTCCAAGTGGGTTGACAGGTAATTAATGTGAAGCCCATCAAGTTAAACCAGAACGTCTTGGTGCCAACCACTGGTTCATCCAGGCGTACACTATATTACTCCCTACAAATAGCTGTGCATGCACTAAAAAAGACAAATACGTCAAATACGCGGGGCAAGGACATAGGACACTAACAATAAGTTAAGTACAGAGATAGGAACTGTGTGGGCTGGCTTTTGGGTACAATACGAGCCATTACTGCTGTGTGCCAGTGGAAACCACCGTATTCCTGAAAATATGTATATTCTGACAAACTAACACCTATTAGCAGAATCAATATTTTAGTATTAACTTAAAAAGTAAGACAGCGCTTACATTTTGCTAATTCAGTACTTTACTACATTGCTATTAAGAATAGTTACATCTCATTTACGGTAATTTTCTGCTGTCTTATCAAATAAGTACTTGGCAGAAACGCAAGCATTAGCTTATCTGCAACCAACATCGCAACATATATTGGTAGGGGCATTGTCGACTCGCTTGACCGGGGTAAACATCAATTCTTCCGTATGTTTCTTTCCCAATAAATTTGCGAGAGGACAAACCTAATAGAGGAGTCTTATCACTACAGTCTTTCAAAATATTACCTTTTACTAAGGGGGAAGGGGGATATCTAAATCATAAATCAATGAATTTAACAACGCAACTCCAAGACAAAATTCCTCTTTAATAAGGCTTTAAAAAATAAAACAAAAAGAACATTTGGCATTACTAAATTACAAAACATTCCTCTAGATGAACAACAATAGATAAAGTGCAATTCTAATAAAAACAACAACTGCTCATTGTATCACGTAATTTAAGTGCCGTTGCCAAGGGGAGCTCGTACGAAATTTAAAGAATCATCTTAACTAAAATAAGAGATCCAGTGCCTGAACCGACCACTACAACCTACGATGTGATGTGGCCATCTCGTACTTCTTCGTATTCCCGCGATCTCACTCCACGAGCTCACCAATCACAACCTTGCCCTGGGCTAGGCTTAAGTTGTGTCCCGGACTCAGACCAGCACCCAAGAGTCCGTACAGTTTAGAGGCTTGTCAACGACTCCCCTACTCAAACGGCGCCTGTCCCCGCGTCACGCGACACACAACGGCAGACTTTCGAGACCCCGGTCTATGAACCCGGAGACCCTGGCCAGTAGCCGCCCACGCACACACATTTCGCAATAGGCAGGGCCGCATCACGCCAACTAAACTCCACGAATTGCGGAAGTCAAACATTGAACTTCCGGGCAGTCAACGCCCTCCGCACATCGTCAGCTCAACCCGTGCGTCAATGCTCTGCGTAATGTAAAAATGTCCGGGTCCTGCACTTCATCAGTTGTGGCAAATAAACTACAACACAGAACGGCGACAAATATACATGTCCGAATTTACAGCCTGACAATATAGTAAATAAGAGGTTACCGATATATACAGTAAGCCTGTTTTATTTTTCCACACATATCTGAAAATTAATGCGTTTTTAAAAAATCTCAGCATAAGGAACTTTGCACGAGATTTATAGTAATCATCTGATTAGATCCTGAGATGAGAGCCCATATCAATAATTGTCTGGTATCAGTACCACCCATAGTCGTGGACAATTTCCGCTATGTATTATTTAGCCTAATAGTACCACAGAGCATGTATCACGACAATAATAACACAACAACTTTTGAAATAAACCACAAGCTTACAAATAGTTCCTGAGCTTTTAAACAGCGATTTTTACCTTAAAACTACCACCACTTTTAATATACATCCAATATGGTCGCCAAGTAAAACCTGAGTGTCGTTACTAAGTATTACAAGTGTACCAGGTTAGGTGTAAACTGTTGTGTGGGTTCAAATATTTTTTAGGACACACAGACAAGGTGGTTATCCCATACGCTTTTCTTTCATTCAGAAAGTAAGGTTAAAACATTTTAAGCTGTTTTATCATTAATTGAGAAACCTTTGAAAATTTGGTTCTGTCAATGGGAACGATTTTTTTAAATGCAATTGCCGAAAGATTAAAAATAGGCTTACAATAAGAGCATAAGTCAGGGTTTCAAAAGTGCTCATGCACCTGCGAAAAGTCTGTAGTGGTGAACATCTCACAATTTACTACTTTGAACCACATAAGTTAATATAGACAATATGTACACTTTGGGAGAAAAAGGCTTCAAGATGTGTAAATAAATGCTTATTTATCTTATGTTTGTTCCTGTCCCTAAAGTAATTTTTGTTTCTGCGTACTTGCAGCTTGACTGGTTGGCAGGAGGTGTCCAACGCCACAGGCCCAAAAATGTTAAAATTCATCCTGAAAACCTACACGCCCCACGACACATTCCTCGACATGTCAAGCTGGGGGAAGGGGAACGTCTTTATCAATGGGTTCAACATTGGTCGCTACTTCAGTGTAGGACCCCTGCACAGCCTGTATGTCCCTGCACCACTGCTGCATAAGGGAAGCAATGAGGTAACTGGATGTCCAGATTTCTATGTATTTAGCATAAAACAAAGGGAACCAGTAGAATAACATTGAAGCTGACAGTGTTAATAGGGTTGTCGGTAGCTGGGCATGAGAAGGCATCCACTTTTGTGTGATGGACTGACATGTGATGGTTAGTGCTCAATCAACAGCATGTCTCAGTTTGTGTACTGAATTATAGACTAGAGTTTCATCGTTCATAGGTAATCATGGAGATACTATTCTATTTTACCCTTTTTGGTTGAATTACCATGCAAAGTAACCTCGATCTTTTACCCTCTTCTCACCGAGGCAAATTTTTATTTAGTACAAATTTTGATAACATGGACCATTTTACGAGGCCATCCTTGGGAAGTATCAAAAAATTCTAAAAAATGGAAAAGAAAAATATAAATATCTCTGCAAATATGTAAGATGTCTTATAAAAAAATTTCTAGCTATAAAATGAATTTGTTGCTAAGTTATAACCCTTAACTGGTATGTCACAAAATGAAAAACAAAAAAATGTGTGGTAATGGATAAAAAGCTGCGACCGACGTAGTTAAGACTGAGCATCGTCATAATGCAATGTGCGCACGTGGCGACCATCCTTCATAGGCTCCCTTCAACCCTCCCAGCCGACCAAGAGCGGGAGGGTGTGGGGACATCATGCTGGTTGCTAGATAGGTGACTTTCCCCTCACCAAACTTGTAGTGGCGAGGAAAAAAGGCCATGCTTGGCGTATTGAATTAAATTAATATTACATTTAAAAACCATGTTCGTTTTAGCTATAGATGATCAAACACGGACTTCATTGCAAAAAAAAATCCATTTTTAATCCAGTTTTTGGATATTGTTAGTGGTCAAAAATTGTTATTTTAGATTTTACGAAGGTATTCTCAGTAACCGTGTCATCTCGTAAAATCTGGGCTCTATTGTTACAGTAATTGGTTATGAAGGCTTGTCACCTTCATTTTTATTGTCACACAATTTAACCTATTAAAGCATTCCTAAATAAAAATGTTTCATGAATAATAAATTACTTAACCGATTTCCAACAAGTTCTATAGTTAGAAATTATAATGTGGTGATTTCGTTCTCGAATGTTGCGACAAGAGACTGCTGTACTAATGTAACGCACTGGTATATTATAAACACAAAAATGAATATTTCATGTCGGCAAGAGTGCACTTAATTAAAAAATTTGCAAGCCACGAAGGAACCCCTGGATTTCAACAAAATTTCATTAGTTAGATGGCATAGACAAAATAAAGAAGATATTACGTTACCATAAAATCCCGAAAATGTTACATCCACCTGAGACTTAGATGGCACCTAGTTGCTGAATACATGCTTTCTTAGCGTACATTTATGGAAATTTTATTTCTAGAATAACATTAATTTTAAATAAAATTACCTTTTATAAATACAACTAGTATAAAGTGACATTATTCAGTTCCAGTGGACATTATTTCTTACCACACAGCTTAAGTAATTTTGATGATGGTGGTTGGTGTGTAGCAGAAATTGAGCCGAGCCACTTGTAACAGACGCCATATGGCTGAAATTATATTATATCTGCGCTAAAAAAATTTGCATATACTTCTATATTCCTAGAATTCATTACTAGTACCTAGCAATAAAGAGGCAAATTAAAAAAAAATATTCAACTCTAATAAGATAGTGTAACGTGGTATGCGCATAACCAAATTTGGGAAATGATTGAGGTCTTATTTTGTTGAATAAAAAGTCAACTTTCAGTTTAGGTGTACAGAAAAAATATTTTTTGAATTCACTATTGTATTACAAACATTTTTCAAATTCTATGGCAACCATGTAATGTCAGTAAACTACTTTTACCGATTAAACTTTATTTTCAAATTTAAAAATTATATGAGAATTTATTTGCTCTCGAAACATTCACTAAGTTTAATCAATTAAAAGTCTTTTAATGTTGAGTTTTACATGAATTGAAATATCATTGCTCTGAAAATTTGTACTTGGGAGATATTTTATCCATTAAATGGTGTCTCTGCTTAAAGAAATTTACTTAACGTAATATGTAATTCACATATTTTTTAAATAGAAATGTAATGTATTTTGTGTATTTGAAAGTTATGTTATCGTGCTCTATTTACACAATCAAAAATGTTTCAGATAACTGTTTTCGAGTTGTTCTCTCCTGCTTCACACATCACCTTCACCAACAAGCCAATCCTAGACAACAAATGAGAATAATAAATTCAATTACTAGATGTTCTGCTTACACTACAGTTTTTATAATGATAAAGTATGCTTCCTCAATAATTCAAATATGTTTAGTTTATTTTATTATGTAATCCTTATAAGTAATAAAGTTATTTCATTTTATTGATTGTAGTCGATTTTGCAATCAAAACTATTGTCTTGCAGAGAAACGTGTTGTGGAGAGGGAACATGGTAGCTGGCACACTAAACCCTCACGCCTACAGCCCAGGTCTGATATCTGCCTATCACAGTCTTTCCCAAGGCACTTCACTTCGCCTTCTCTTCAAACACCGATTACTTCTGCGCACCATCTGCATTCCTCTGTTTTGAGTATAAATAAACATACATTTTGTGAACCTGTTGTACAATATTCCCCATACACTATAAAAAAATTTGCAATATTTTTGCGTTACAACACTATTGTATCATTTACTGTCAATGGCAAATTTTTATCTCTTATGGATCATTTTTGCAGGCTATAATTTTCAACACATATTTGTTTCCCATAGTTGCAGTATTTCTTTTATCTGACATTATATTTCGTTTATTCACAAGACCTACTTGTGAACAGAAGCACAGCGCTACCGTAATGTCCAGTTTCCAATTGTCTTTTCAGCTGGCCATGGAAATTTCTTAAATTACATGGAATCTACTTTTAGAGTTTCTGGAAATAAAATGATAATGACACACTTTTTAAAGGTGAGAGCTGATGAAAATGTAATAATACATGCATCTGAAACAACATAAGGGTGCATTTCCTTAACTCTTCAGATGACACAGCGAGCCAAAGGCGCATGTGGTACATTTGACTTGATCTCAACACATTTAACACTTTCAATTCTTTTCAAATAAGTTCCTATAAAACAATCTTAATTTTTCCGTGACATATCACACAAATTGACGTGGATGAAAAATAAATGGGCTAGATTTCAGTTCACATAGATATGGGCCTATGATCCTCCCACACAAATACATCCGTTTGTCCATTATTCTCAAATCTGCAGTATATATAATCATAGCCATTAAAACATATATTGAGTTTTTATCGTGCATCTATCTTCATGGACATAATAAGCTTATTATCATAGATATCATCCAACTTATTTTAAAAAATTTATTTAGTTGAAACAATGGCTTTTCTTATATTACACCTCATCTTGAATATTAGCAAGTACGGCGTTCATCCATGTGTGTACTCAAAATTTCAAATTACAATAAATTTCCATCAGTGTGAAAAGATGGTTGATTTCAAGTAAATCCATGATATGATTTACATAGTGTTGCTTACCAAAATTTAGTATATATTACTGTAAAAATATTACACTATCGTAGATCTGAATACAAAAATGTTGTTACGGTACAAACGCTTCCCCTATATAGTTAAATAATCACTTGTAATATAAATTTTTTTTTTAAATGCACTTCATAATACTGTGTATAATTCAATATTAACGTTATTTGCCTCACTCACTGTAAAGCTCGCAGCAATTTTACTCATCGTAAAAAAAATGCATCCGTAAGAAATTGTTGGATTCGAATGCTATTTGGAAGGAATGTCACCAACATCAAGAAATGATTGCAAATTGAATCTTCTGTGAGCAATATTTATTGCGTCACACATACGTCTCTCAGTGTGATGATGAACCTCCATATTTGAGAGCACATTCCTGCCTGACTTCACGGCATGGATTTGTAAAGATCCCCAATTTTGTCTTGCGATAATCCAATCCAAGCAATTTGAATATTTGCCACAGTTCCTACAGATTTTGCGGTAGAGTTGGAGTGAAGATTGAGTGACCAATATCATCCCCTACATTTTAAATTGGGGATGGGATAGGTCTGGCGATGTGTTTGGCCAAAACCGAGGCATAAAATGGCTTCGAGACACACCCATTAGACTACAGTGGTATGATGACAAATGTTGTACTTTTGGAAAAGAGTACTTGTGGAAGCGTTCACAAACAGAATGAGCGCTGGTTGTGGGATATTATGAACATGCTGTTGGGCTGAAGACACGACAATGATGGGCATCGTATGAAGTTGTACAATACACCATGGCACCAGGTAATCTGTATTTGTGAAATGGGATAACAAACCATTCATATTAGAGCTGCTCATTATGCCTCCTAACATGCTATTGACTTCGACACCAAGCCAAAGGTGGTTCTCATTCCACTACTATTCTGCATGATACCATGACGGTTGTTCACGGCACCACTGCAGTCTGTGGCGATGTTAAGACCTGTGTGCATGTAGTAATGCGTCTTGCAGCAATCTTCCAGCACTACTGGTTCTCGCGGGATGATACAGGATGGCATCACTGCTCGTTGAATGTCCGCATCGTTGCAGTTGTGGCACTCCGTGCATGTTGGACAATCCATTGGTTCTCCGTCGGTGTGATTGTTGGAGGTGTCCTAGAACCTGCTAGTCGTGTGTGCGTGCCTTATTCTACCCACTGGCGCCAACAGCTAATAACTGCACTATTGGTATAGCGTTCAGTATGGCGAAATGATCGCCCCGCTTCTTCAGTTCGACCCCACTCGAACGGTTCCAACTGTTAGAAATGCTACAGTACTCGTATCCGAGACATACTACACTTTGGAGGGGTTCTGCCGACACAACCAACAGCATGAGTCAGAATGTAAAGCATGCACACCAGGACGATCTTCTATAGTCCTGCCCAGTGCAGCAGCAAGGTCTGTCATTGCTGATGGCTTCTTTGTGTTTATACATTTTACATAGTACAAATTGTAACTTATTTAGTTTTATTACGTTTTCAAAATTCAACTTGACATACATATAGACATAGTGCTGTGCCATTGCGAGACATTCTAGTTTATTATGATAGTCGAAATGTATTGCAATCCTGTGGAGTTAAAAGTGCACACATGTATTTTCGTACATCAAACTGATAAGCAATAGGCAATGGCCTACATCAAACTACACTTTGTATGCCACTAATTTAAAGGGAAAACATAGCAGCAAAGTGTTAAACGTGCAATATTTAATATATCATATTTTGAAGTTTAATAAACCAATGAAAATTTGTACAGTTATTTATTTTATTTAAGCTGGTAACGTCATAAAATTGGGCCATATGCAGATTTTAGCTATTTACTTTTTTATGTATCTATAAGACGGAATATGATTTCACAGGTTTTTTTCTTGGTACATTAATTGTGTTAATTTATAAGTAATTTCACTGCTCTCTTAAATATCAATTTTTTTTATTTTATATTAAAAACATCTATATGTCTATCTAGTCTGTTATTTTTGTTATGTGTTTAGAATGCCTTAGTATATAAGCAGTTATTGATTCGTTGCCATGGTAACAAAGTGACGTGTTGAGTTATTCTTGCCGCTAGCACTCTCGTGATTGGCGAGTTGTATATGGCGTTATTTAATTNCCGTGATTGGCGAGTTGTATATGGCGTTATTTAATTAGGTTTTTGAAAGGAATTTTTAGCTTACTTGGTGTTTGATGGCAGGATGCTAGCCAGCGAGGTTTTAGACCACAGGGTTTTAATTTAGTTTATATTATAAGGACCCGAGTTCGAATCTTAAACCGGCCGTCTCGAAGGAGACGAAGATGTGAGGCAAGTCTTAGGAAGAAGCAGGCCTGTATCGGTCACCGCCCGCGCATATTTTCTGGGTAATTAGTTCAAACTACCGCGTGTGTAAAAGTGTGCTCTGCCTGCAACGGCACTACAGACCCGAGAGCCTGAATAGGAAAGCGCGCGATAAGAGTTCCTGCCCCATCACAGTCGATGCGACTGCCGACAACGAGATCGCCAGGAACGTCTAGAAGTTCAATAATTCTTCGTTCCTAAATTATAATCAGCTAAATTTAAAAACTATTTTATTAAGAAGCAGACACGAAATTATTAGATTTTTTTTACCCAGTTGAACTGACTCGAATTAATTTAACCACTGACACCTTGATATTTGTAATATTTTGCTTAAAACACTGAGCTAGTGTTGAGAAAAGAAACATATCGATTAATTTAGTTTTCTTGAAGTCAGAAATTGTCCTTGCCAATTCCGAAGTAAGTGGAACATATCAGTCACGTGAGAGGCTAGTGTTGCTGAGACAACGCATAAAATATATTCGGCAAATTGATTACATTATTCCTGTCACTATTCATCTAATTACAAGAAAGCTAATTAAATTCAACATTTTTCTTGCAACGTCTTTGCCGAGTAATTCTTTAAAGTAGCAGTGGTTATTTTCCATTGATATTTTGGTTTGTTTTGCATTTTAATTTTTTAGTGCTATATGTGAGTGGTTTTTCTTTCACACACACTACAGTTCCTACATCTGGTGTACTAAATGCCACTACACTAGTTGTGTTACACGGCGTCTCTCGACACGAGCCTAATTATCTACGTCCTTAAATGTACACACGTAGTAGTGTTTGAGCCACTACATGGCATATGGGGAAATGTATTTATACTAAAATATATATACTGAAATTAGGTAAACTTTCACGCCAATTTGAAAGCATTTTACAAGTAAAACGTTCCTATAGTTGACACTTAAAATTGTTTAAAACATAATTTTTATTATTTTAAAACTGCTGTGATACATCTGATTTTTTACGTGATAAATAGCGAAATAATTCAACATTTTATATCAATTTCTCTTATGCTAACAACGGAAGAAAATCCAATCCGCTTTCAGGCTTTCTGGTGACTTGCGCTTATGTTGAGAGAAAGTACTCACCCTGAAAATATAAACTGTAACTATTTCAGCTGTTAGCATAATTAGCAAAAATTCTACTTCATGGGGCCTATGACGAGTATAATAGATACATGCAGAGGAAATGCACTATATAAAAATAAATAACTAATGTGCATTTGGAGGTGTTTATAATACTCTTAATTACTCGGAAATTAATCACCCCTCTGCTTTAGTAAATGCAGTGTGCTATAATTTTCAGCACCGTGAAATGTAAAAATTGTGTTTGAAAAGTAAAGCTTATGGCAACGTTTATATGTAAATTTTTCATGTGGCGGAAAGGAAAACTTGTTGAAGATAAAAGATTCCAAAAAACCGTTGACTTTTACCCCCTCGACCCCATGACACTTGCTTGACACATGATCCCAAGACCCTTGACCAAAGACCATTGACCCAATTACGTTGATGAAAGACTCTTGATTCAAGAGCCTTGATACAAGACCCAAAACTCAAGACCCTTTACCCAAGACCCTTTACCCAAGACCTTAGACCCAAGATGCTTGACCGAAGACCCTTGACACAATACCCAAGATACTAAATCCAAAACCCTTGACACGAGGCCCTAGATGGTTGACCCAAGACCCAAGTTACTTGACCGAAGACTCTTGACACAAGACCCTTGACCATAGACTCTTTACCCAAAAACCAAGATCCAAGACCCAAAATGTTTGCCCCAATGCCCAAGACCCTTGATCCAAGACCCAAGAAATAAGACAGTTGACCCACAACCCATAACACAAGACCCAATACTTTTGACCCAAGATCCAAAATCCTTGACCCAAGACCCATGACACAAGACACTTGACTCATGTCAAGACCCTAGACCATTGACCCTCTACCAAAGACCGGGGACCAAAGACCTAAGACCCTTGACCAAAAAACCAAGACCCAAGACCCTTGACCAAAAAACCAAGACCCAAGACCCTTGTCCCTAGATATAAGACACTTGGCACAAGACCCAACACCTTGACCCATAACCCATGACTAAAGACCCTTGATCCAAGACCCAAGAGGCTTGACCTAAGACCCAAGACATTTTACCCAAGACCCTTGACCTAAGACCCAAGATCTTTGATGCAAGACCCAAGATCTTTGACACAATACCCTTGACTCAAATCCCAAGACTCTTGACCCAGGATCTTTGACCCAAGAACTAAGACCCGAGAACCTTAAACTAAGAAAAAAGACACTTTAGCCGAGACCCTCGAAACAGGACACAATAACCTTACATAAGACCCATGACGAGATACCCTTGACCTTAGACCCTTTACCCACAAACCAAAGACCCTTGACCCAATACCCATGACTCTTGACCCAAATCCAAGACTCCTGACCCATGACACAAGGCCCAAGGCCCAAGATCAAAGACCTTTGACTCAAGACCCAAGTCTGACCTTAGATGCAAGACCCTCGACCCTTGACTTTTGACCTTTGTCCCTTGACCATTGACCTTAAACCCAAAAAAAAATTTAAAAATTCCAAAATTTCTAAAAATATTTAAAAAAGATTAAAAATTAAAAAAATTCAAAATATTTTTAAAAAGTACAAATTTAGAGAAAAATATTTGATCGATATTAATTTATGAAAAAAGAGGATAACCATATCTGCTGCTCATGTCATTCTACTATCCCTCAAACTTGACCTTATACATGTTTTACCCATGAACACAGATCTATTTTATGTAGGTATATGTATGCTACTCAAATTTTCTAAATATAGTATATGTGACCAATGCATGCCCTTCATACGAGTAGCAACCATCTGCCCATGTCATGTTATAATCAAGGTATGTATCAGCTCTTACAACACTTTTATAAACATACATGGCGATAATTGAAATATTAATACTGCTAGTCCCTTGAGACTTGGAATGAACGAGGACGACCAATAGTCTTATCTACCATTATCATCTTGAACGGCCATCCAACCCAATCTTTCTATCAATCTTTCTATCAATCATCACCACAATCTTTCGCAATCGGCACCGCAATCAGCACCGCAATCCGCACTGTAGTCTCACAATCTTTCCACCTATCTTGCAATAATTCCATTAATATTTCGCAATCTTTCCATCAATCTTGCAATTTTTCGTCCAAATTTTAAACATTTACAAAATCTTTCGAACACTCTCGCAATCTTTCCATTAATTTCACAATATTTTCTACAATGTTCCGATCTTCCCATCAATCTTTCGTCCAGTCTTTATATCAATCATCACTCCATAATCAGCTCACAGGTGTGTCTCTGTCCCCACCCATATGTATACAAACAACAAAACTCAGTTATTATTAAAAATATTTATTATCATGTAATAACAATTTCAGAAGAAAGCAATTCATATCATCATGCAATAAAACCCTTTAGCTCGCTAATGATTGAAGATATCTCAACAATGCCCGTGTTTTTGCAAGTAAATCAAATGTCTTATTTTATTTGCAAATTCTATCGGGTCTTTGGAAAATAGGTAGCGAGTATTCTCAGCGTCTTCTGCCTTCTTCTTGTGTTTCGTTGCAGCAAATGTGGTTGAGGGCTGTGCCAGAGCATCGAGAAAATCGACATCGTCTTCAGCACAATCAACAGGTCACCCCTCGCTGTGGAGTCAATGACTACATTATGCATAATTCCAAGGTGGTGCTATTGCTAGTTTCGAGCACGATATGTTTAGAAGCAGCATCTTCGGTTTGTTCTGGTTCGCCAACAGTAGAAAGAAAAATAGAGTTCGGGCATGATGGCATCTAGCACTGTGTTTGGCACCGACTGGCCACCATGTTGTGATGAAATACAGCAGCCATCTCGGATCTAAGTGAGCTTGACCTTGTGACATTGACTTCGGGATATATTTCCACCCAAACTATTAAAAATTACCAAAAATTATAAAAAAAATTAACAATAACACAAAATAATGAAACATTAAATATTTAAAGTAAAAAATCTAGAATTTTGTGGAAAAAATTACAAGAAATATTTAAAGACTTAGAAGTAGGANATTAAATATTTAAAGTAAAAAATCTAGAATTTTGTGGAAAAAATTACAAGAAATATTTAAAGACTTAGAAGTAGGAGGTCCAGGTTTCGAAACAAAGTTACCAGAGCTCACATTCTCCCAGTACGAAGACCAGCAGATGACTGAACCCTACCACTATTTTTTCATTGTTTAACACATCACACCTCTCTTTCTTCTATTACTCGCACAATAACTCGACTCCCTCAATCCCCACCCAACATATTGTCTCCTCTTTCCAATCTCATTGATTTTACGTCACACCTGACCCTCTCCTTTGCTCCTCACTCCACATTTACAAATACCTTCGTTCCAAACACACTACCTTTTCACCAGCCCTCCTCGAGGCGACACCGCCTTCCTCTCAAAACAATTTAGNTACCTTCGTTCCAAACACACTACCTTTTCACCAGCCCTCCTCGAGGCGACACCGCCTTCCTCTCAAAACAATTTATCCTGCTCTTCATTTGGTGTGTATTATGTTTCCCCTCACCCAATTATTTGACATCGCTCAATACCCCACCACTACCACCCATTGTTTTCAGCATCTATCGCTAGAGCACACTGGTGAATGAATCAGACAGTGTGGCCAAANCCCACCACTACCACCCATTGTTTTCAGCATCTATCGCTAGAGCACACTGGTGAATGAATCAGACAGTGTGGCCAAATTCGCGCAACATCTCAGGTCCTTATCTGATGCAAGAGGTGAAGGATCGCAATATTTCTCGTCTTTGTAACATTTAGTCTGGTAAGAAATTTTATGTCCTCCTATTCCATTAAAACAGGTCACAGGATATAATTGGGAATGCTCGTATTTACACACATATTCCCACAAAAAAAATCTGTTCAAATTTAAAGTAACTGTTTGAACCAGAGAGAATTTTGAGTAATATGTACCCTCATTAAATACGGTACTAGAACTTCATGGTAATTTAACATTACACATACACCATCGATCTCATTTACAAGGGCGATACTTCGGTACCCATGCTGCTACTGTGATACATTGTTTGTATTCGACCAATGTGCTTGAAAACTCGAATGGGTTGGTCGTGCGCAGAATACAGATCGTGGTTCACATNATTGTTTGTATTCGACCAATGTGCTTGAAAACTCGAATGGGTTGGTCGTGCGCAGAATACAGATCGTGGTTCACACATTAGTGTGAAAAATGCTGCGAACACTTTTTTTACGAAACGATAATCCACAGAGACATTCAAATGTCTAAGGACTGCACGTCCTTCATTTGTTAAAAGCGCCTTCATCGACATTCACAGCAGTNCACAGAGACATTCAAATGTCTAAGGACTGCACGTCCTTCATTTGTTAAAAGCGCCTTCATCGACATTCACAGCAGTAACTCAAGATAAATTTCATCATTGCGTGAGCAGACATTTTTCCCCCAGAATCGTAACAGGTTCTGGAATTAATAATGAAAACACGTGTTGGGAGGCCGAAACTACATTCCATCTCACTCTCCTCTTTTCTATTTCATGTGTCTACTGGGACACTAAAGAGAGCGTCTTCAGTTGCACACCCTCCCTTCAACTAAGGGGTGATATCTCCCACCCCTTGTTTACAAATTAATTAATGCTTGCGCGACTCAAATCAAGCCGGCCACTCTCTCTTACTAAGTGTTCTCTTATAGTTTTTCAAAATCATTTTATTAAAATTACCCTTTCCTTAGTCCTGTTCTAATTTTCTGCTTAAAAAATTGCTAGCAATTTGCAATTATTTTCTGTCGAGGGGTTTACGCGGTGTCTATGCTGGTTTTCTCCCTCCATTCTTAGCATGAGGCAGCCAGTATGGGAAGCAGCCATGTTCCCAATCGCGGCTGTGTTTGTCCGATCCCAGAAAAGCAGCGAATCTCATGCCCTGTGGTTACAATATTTCTTGCATGCCTATTGTTATGAGCCTTGGTGGCTCATAACACTCTTAGGAAAGGTTAAGTTTAA
>NQII01013408.1:0-15423 GCA_002778355.1 Clitarchus hookeri
TTGGTTGCCTCTTGTGCCGTGTTTCTACAGACACCCTTCTATACATACTATAAAACTCAACGTCTCTCTGTCTGTCTGTATGTTAGTGCGCTTATCACTCGACAACCACTTATCCAATTTACGTCTTTTTTTAAATTTATAGCTATGTTCTATGGCCAGGTTTTAGTAGATATTTTGTTACGTAAAGCAACGTAAGGAATAAGCAGTGACGATAATAATGAATCAAGTAGGAAAAAAAGTTTGCCGCCAGCGCGCTCTGTTGCAATACGCTATCTAAACCGTTAAAGATGGAACAATATAATTTAGTAAAGAATTGTGTAGAATAAAAATAACTACAAAAAACTCCGCGGTAGCATACATCTATCTATAACAGATAAATAATAATAAGCGTTTTTTTTTTTACATTTAATTTCTCAATAATAAGTACGTAAAATTCAAGCTGTTGTTTCCCCATACAGCGTACAATTCCCGCCTATATTTTAAGAGGTATCAAAAGTTTTGTGGAAAAGTAATTTTTCGCGAGTCGGTTGACCGCACGCGGACGTAGAGAACCATGACGGTGGCGGGTGGGTGCGGAAAGGGGGTGGGGATAACTTTATTAAAAATAAACCTAAACAATAATTGTGTAGTCCACGCAAGTGGAGCCGCGGGCACAGCTAGTTCCGTATATTCCAAAGTGTCAGTTGTTATAAGTAGGGACCTGCGCGTTATTATTGGTCGTCAGGCTATACTACACTGTACTGTATACAGTCGCACCGCCGGAGTTTCTCCATTGGCTGCAGCCTAGGCGTGAAGCCACGCCCTTTCTTACTGAACACTTCTTGGTTGGGCACACAACTGCGAAGTGCTAACTTATTGGCGCAGAGCTACCCCGGGCGTGTCAAAGATAGTTCGTCCTCAACGGCAAACCTGTGGAAAACATACACGTGCTCTGAGTTCACCGTGTTCCGAAATAACGCAAATTTCGCATGTATTATAAAAAATTACTGAGTACTTTTAACGCCCTACATTTCCTCTTTTGCAATACTTGAACCGAAAAATTAATAGTAGAATGGTTATGCGGAAGCTGGGACGAGGAAATGGGGGAGTAGGATTCAGGTGCCGGCCGGCCGCCATGTTGCGACCTCANGGAGTATTGATGGGGAGTATTGGTGAGGAGTATTTCAGAGGTTTTATGAGACGGATTGGGATTGATCGAAGTATTGATGCCCGAGAAGAGCACAGAAGATAAGACTATCACCCGAGCTCCCTTAGTACATTCCAAGTTTCAAGGGCCTGCCACTTCCTTTTCTAGAGAGCTGAGGCGTCATTGGCGGTATTTGTCTTCTCACATGCTGGTGCTGCATTATTTTTTCGAAGCTAGTCCAATTCACGTGCCAGTCTAGCAAGTTTATATTTCATACAAACCGACCAGGTAACGTGCATCTTGCGGTGCTTATTGTGATGCTTGCGTTGCTAACTGCGGTGGACTCTTCTTACAGATGGTTCTCTCATGTCACCGAGCATCTCGACAGTCAAGGTCACCAAGATCCAATATGAAGGGCGGGGGACGTCGCAACATGGCGGGCGGTTGACTCCTGGTTCCTAGTCGCCCATCCTCTTGTCCCAGCTTCAGCCTAACCATTCTACTATAAAAACTTACATGAAGGGGTTCAAATACTTCCTACGGCCCATTTCCCCATTGCTTCTTCCCAGTGCCCTGGTTTGACGTTTCCTGGGGCACGATTTTCATTCTCTTTTACACTTGATGGGAGCACAATTATAGTTCTACTTTTCTAAAATTCTGCTAAAGTTCTACTTTCAGGATTTTCCCCTGCCTCGTGCAAACAAAGCTTAACTAAGTACTGAAAATTAAACCAAATGTAAAACGCAACTCATTTGTGCGCACTCGGTGCAATAATATTTTGAATGAGAACTATTTCTCCCTAAGCATCACCAACACGCATATTTTCTCTCTTTTTGTACTATTATTTACTATAAATAAAATATTGTAGTTTGTAGATAAAATATAAGTGAAAGTTCAACTTAACCAATAATACTGCACTCTTCTGTTAACAGAAATATAAAACACTTGTGATGCATTGCATAATTTTGTAATAACCAAACACATAATTTTTTCAGATGGTTTTAAATATCTGAAAATTATATTTTTTATTTGCAATGCTACAACTTTTTTTTTGGTCAAAGCTGGGTTTGCTTTATCTACTCGACTTTAGACATATCTGTATCTTTGAACGCAGACATCGCAGAATACAATTCTACTATGGTGATGTTTTTTCAGAAATACGTGTTATCGTGTGTGTCTAATTGCTATATTAAGCTAAGAATTTCGGGATAACTGTTAACTTGATGTGTGTTCGCATGTGTTTAGCTACTTTCTGGTGACGTTGATAGCAATAACAGCTCTTGATTGGAAGCGGCGTATTTATTTATTCCAATAAATGTTCCGAATACCCCTGGGCAGTTTTCCCTCTGTTATTAAACAGCAAAAAATAGAAGATGATTCTGCAGTTTCTGGTAGAGCTTTGGGGAAAAGCTGCAAATGTCCCGAGATAACGCCTTCATTAAACCTTAACTTTAGGATACCGAGTGTCCTTTTAAATAACGAAATGTAAATAAAGCGCATTAAAACTCATTAATACATATTTTATGACGCGGCTGAGCATAATTTTAACGTATTAGTCTAATTGTCACCAATTACATAATTAACCGGTATATATTTTGCTAACAATTTATCTACTCACGCCAAGTTAGCATCTTCAATTAGCTGCATGGACTACCCAAGCGACTCTATGATTTCATTTTTGTCACATAGAGTCTATAGATGAAATTATCTGTGTTATATTACTACCACGTGATAATAAGTAATTTCACGAACATTTCCTTTCTTTCGGGGGGAGAGCAGACAAAATATATGAACTGGTGGTAAACTGTAGGTATACTTAACAAAAACAATTATGTTTCAATTTTTTAAATTATTCTCACCACATTGACGCATGTTTTGATCTAGGTACATGTGTGAGTTTTGTATTCTTTCCCCCTATAATATAGGTATATTCTGAACTCCACGTCAAAGCGCTATAAGGTATCTCCTTATTGGAAACAAGGAAGAAACCTTTTTACGATTTACGAGCTACGATAACTGTTAAGGGATACATGGGTACTGAAAATGAAGATTTCAAGTGGTTTTGTTTAAAATGTAGACAATTTTCTTTGTTTAAATATTGTTGTTTAAAGTTTCGGTAGCCCGTTTTATCCCTTCGTATGTAAGTTAATACGAAAGGTAGTTTTTCACTTTTATCTCACTTATTCACCAGAGTGGTTTTGAAAGAACAATACAAATAAATTTAATGCCATTACTATACAACGTAAGTTGAAATACGTACCTATAATTTGCAACGTTACAAATGTCTTGATGCGCTATTGTATTTTTCAAGACAAATTTTTTAGTCCTGCAAAACATTCTTTTGACAACAGATATTCCACGGATTTTTCTTGTAAATGTACAAAAAAAATCACGAATATACTGTACCATCAATTAAAAACAGAAAAAACTTTAATACATGACATAAAGATACTAATAATTATCTTAAAGATATTAATAACACATTGTACATGTAATTAATAAAGGAAAAAAAAACACTTCTATGTACAACATACAACATACGTAATACATGAAACCCACCTCATAACCTGCAATAAGCAAAGGGATATTTACCGTTAACTGGGACAGTGATTGTAAAGTTTCGACAGCGCATGACAAGTCTCGACAGAGCAATATTCCTGACATAAACAGTTCGGCATCACTTCTGCAATGAAGGAGCCTTGCGGCAGTACTCTGGCTTCCCAGACGATGGCAAGGAGTATCGCAGTTCACACTGCCTGTCATGATAGGCAGCTGTTTTAAAAACGCCCCTATACCTTAAGAGAGAGCGAAGAGATTTGGGTGGCTCTTAACATCGAGGTCTCGAGAGCCCATGAGGGTGACTGAGGTGAGCGTGGAGCGGCGCCGGAATGCAAGGGCGGGGAAACAGCAGATCCCCGTCATCTTGGTCTTGTTGGCCTTGTACTTAATTTTATCTGAAAAAAATATATTATTTCATTCAATAGAAACATCGAGAAAGTAGGTGTGTTGGTAATGTCTAGGAAGAAATAGATTTCTTGCAAAATAATTTTGCACTGAGTGCGCACAAATGAGGCGCATTGTCCCTTCGGTGTAATTTTTTAGACTTGGTTAAACTTCGTTGGCATGGCGTGGAGGGATATCCTGGAAGTAGAACTTTAGCAGGGCTTCAGAAAAATTGGAGTAACCGTGAATGGACAGTTGGCGACTGCACTGGGAGCGAAATGCTTTGTGTGTAATCATGTTAAGGGAGCCGTCTCACCGAGTTATTATGCGTCTCTCAGGCCTAGCAGCGTGGGAGAGATACAAGCAACAGGCACATATATAGAATGTCTATGCGCTGGTGTAGTGGTTAGACTGCTCGCCTCCCACCTAGGCGAACCGGGTTCGATTCCCGGTGGGGTCGCTCCCGGATTTTCGCACCTGGAATCGTGCCGGACGATGCCGCCGGTCGACGGGTTTTTCTCGGGGATCTCCCGTTTCCGCCGCGCTTGCATCCGTTGTTGCTCCATACTTACCTCCCTTCGCTCTCATCGACTGTCAAGACATCGATGTTAATAGCCGCCCAAATATTTACACTCCATTCCACTCCATCCCACGCCTTTTTACGCAAGACAGTAACTATCTCTCACTCGCGTTAACTCTCCTATATAGGAATTCCAAACAAAGTCCTGCAATGTCCTTCAGCCAAGTGTCCTGCGAAACGATCCGCTCGCAAACACCCACTGCAATTTTGCATTATTTACACGAGGAGTGATTTTAATGAACGTATTATACTCAATAGCTCTGAAATATAATCTAGTTTAAATCAATGGCAAGCAGCAAATAACTATGAATGTTAATCCGTTCCATTAGTGTTTGTGAACTTGCAATTAAATACTAATCATGTTTTTAATTTACATCCAGATATTTACTGCGGGTACACCCTTCAGTTTCCCAATCACATTAGCCTGTATTTACTTCTAGTTTATACCTGGAAGTTAACCACGTCCCTTTTAATGCAAATTATATTTCTTATGGCAAGTGTCCTGATTCGTGTATTAAAAAATATGTTCACCTTACCTTTTTCATTTTTAAAAAAAGCACATTAGAGATGGGAATAGACAACGGAAATCAGTATTCCAACCTGAAATATTTCTTAACTGATATTCGTAAGCAGATGCTGCTTAAAAATATCGAACAGGTTTAAAATAACAACAGTACAACTGTAGCTCTGCGCTAAGTGACTGAAGAGACGGGGCCCTTTGTATCGTATGTATACATATACGTACACACATACCTTGCACTCCTAGTACTTCTGCCCAAACCTCGTCAATGCAGTTATTAGATCACTAACTATAGACTAATGAAAAATAATTGTAACACCGAAGTTACGTATAACAAATGTTACCGTTAATGTATACCAGGGGTCTGCTTACTATAATTATAATCGTAACTAATCTCAAATGCATCAAATCTATTTATAAAATATGTGCGTGTTGAGCATCCGATTTACCATGATCTTTTAAATGTAGAATAACAAATAAGTTTATGTTGTGGGAATATTTATTTTCAACATTATTACAATATTTTGTTGCTCTTCAACATCATATTGATGCATCCTTCTTAGTGGTATGGGGCAATAAATGGTGGCGTGAATACTAAATAAACGTCGTTAATTCATGCGTAACTTAGTTAGGATTTTTTAAAATCAAAATTGTAACTAAACTATTGTTAAGTATTTATATGAGCACTGGTTTCTAACTAATAGTTTTTATATGTAGTATGATTATAACTATTAGATTAATTTTGATACATATTTCACTGTCTTAAAAATATATGTTATTTAACCCAAATATTCTAGTAAGTAAAGGGAGTTTACACTAAATGAAAACTGCTGCATTAGAAGAGTTTCTTAAATCTAATTAGCAGTTAGTGCCNCGATTCCCGGTGGGGTCGCTCCCGGATTTTCGCACCTGGAATCGTGCCGGACGATGCCGCCGGTCGACGGGTTTTTCTCGGGGATCTCCCGTTTCCGCCGCGCTTGCATCCGTTGTTGCTCCATACTTACCTCCCTTCGCTCTCATCGACTGTCAAGACATCGATGTTAATAGCCGCCCAAATATTTACACTCCATTCCACTCCATCCCACGCCTTTTTACGCAAGACAGTAACTATCTCTCACTCGCGTTAACTCTCCTATATAGGAATTCCAAACAAAGTCCTGCAATGTCCTTCAGCCAAGTGTCCTGCGAAACGATCCGCTCGCAAACACCCACTGCAATTTTGCATTATTTACACGAGGAGTGATTTTAATGAACGTATTATACTCAATAGCTCTGAAATATAATCTAGTTTAAATCAATGGCAAGCAGCAAATAACTATGAATGTTAATCCGTTCCATTAGTGTTTGTGAACTTGCAATTAAATACTAATCATGTTTTTAATTTACATCCAGATATTTACTGCGGGTACACCCTTCAGTTTCCCAATCACATTAGCCTGTATTTACTTCTAGTTTATACCTGGAAGTTAACCACGTCCCTTTTAATGCAAATTATATTTCTTATGGCAAGTGTCCTGATTCGTGTATTAAAAAATATGTTCACCTTACCTTTTTCATTTTTAAAAAAAGCACATTAGAGATGGGAATAGACAACGGAAATCAGTATTCCAACCTGAAATATTTCTTAACTGATATTCGTAAGCAGATGCTGCTTAAAAATATCGAACAGGTTTAAAATAACAACAGTACAACTGTAGCTCTGCGCTAAGTGACAGAAGAGACGGGGCCCTTTGTATCGTATGTATACATATACGTACACACATACCTTGCACTCCTAATACTTCTGCCCAAACCTCGTCAATGCAGTTATTAGATCACTAACTATAGACTAATGAAAAATAATTGTAACACCGAAGTTACGTATAACAAATGTTACCGTTAATGTATACCAGGGGTCTGCTTGCTATAATTATAATCGTAACTAATCTCAAATGCATCATATCTATTATAAAATATGTGCGTATTGAGCATCCGATTTACCATGATCTTTTAAATGTAGAATAACAAATAAGTTTATGTTGTGGGAATATTTATTTTCAACATTATTACAATATTTTGTTGCTCTTCAACATCATATTGATGCATCCTTCTTAGTGGTATGGGGCAATAAATGGTGGCGTGAATACTAAATAAACGTCGTTAATACATGCGTAACTTAGTTAGGATTTTTTTAAATCAAAATTGTAACTAAACTATTGTTAAGTATTTATATGAGCACTGGTTTCTAACTAATAGTTTTTATATGTAGTATGATTATAACTATTAGATTAATTTTGATACATATTTCACTGTCTTAAAAATATATGTTATTTAACCCAAATATTCTAATAAGTAAAGGGAGTTTACACTAAATGAAAACTGCTGCATTAGAAGAGTTTCTTAAATCTAATTAGCAGTTAGTGCCNTAAGTAAAGGGAGTTTACACTAAATGAAAACTGCTGCATTAGAAGAGTTTCTTAAATCTAATTAGCAGTTAGTGCCACGATTAATAAAACAACAGAACATACTTTGTGACGGTCCAATGTTATGTTGCGACGTCAAAATTTTATTTGTATCTGGTGTGGGCAATAATTACACCCGCCTTGACAGATATCTTTACCAGTGATTCAATGCGTGGGGACAAAACAACTTCGATTTGTTTTCCCTAAATTACCATCAGTGTAAGGATCGAAGTCAGAAGCAAAGAAATAGGGTTGNCAAAACAACTTCGATTTGTTTTCCCTAAATTACCATCAGTGTAAGGATCGAAGTCAGAAGCAAAGAAATAGGGTTGGAAAACGACACATCTAGGCCTCGGCCACATATTCCTAGGGGTTCAGGACATGTGCTAGCTTACGTGGCACGTGNTTGGAAAACGACACATCTAGGCCTCGGCCACATATTCCTAGGGGTTCAGGACATGTGCTAGCTTACGTGGCACGTGTATCGTGGCTGTGTCAATACGGCCACAGTTCGCGACATGGCCTGTGCTCAAAATCCGGCAATTCTAAGAAGGCAAGAACAAATGCGCCATAAGAAGTACCTCGACAACAACTAATTGGAAAAATTGATATGACATATCTGGAAAACAAACATGTCATACGTGGGTTAATTTTTCAAAGGTTAGGTATAAAAAGTGTGAGGATATTGTGAATAGACTATCACTTCAGTCGTTGTGCACGCCATATAAACAATTGTATTGTGGATATCTACGTTAAGGGAGCACGTGAGAAAAATGTAAAAGTAATGAGACCATCTTGTCGTCGTGAACTTCGAACTACGAGTACTTATCGGTACTCTGGAGTGGTACCACGGGAGTACCCGGACATATCNCTTGTCGTCGTGAACTTCGAACTACGAGTACTTATCGGTACTCTGGAGTGGTACCACGGGAGTACCCGGACATATCGCCTGTTAAACCTGCATGGCTCACAAACATCTCGTTCGGTCTTAGCGGTGATTATTATAAAAGAGGTTGGCGTCAAACAAATTTCGATGACAGAAGTGTGGNAACATCTCGTTCGGTCTTAGCGGTGATTATTATAAAAGAGGTTGGCGTCAAACAAATTTCGATGACAGAAGTGTGGCCTAAAATCTTTTTTTCCTATTAGGCGTTTGGATCGCACGTTAGGCTTGGAACATAAAAAGAATTAACGTAAATTTTTTTCTGAATAAAGCTTAAAATATGTTTGTTTTTTCAAGAGTTTAGTCTAAAGTTGTCTACCTAAACGATTTCGTCTGTATAGTATAGTCTAGGTAGTATTTTCCAACATAGAGGTTTCTCCCATAGAAGTTAATCCTAAAATAGCTTTTTGTAACATACGGAGTGAACCTAGTAAGTACTTAGTCTCGCAGACAGTGTAGTAGGCAATACGCATTTAGGCTATGTTTGAGGAGTTAGACTGTACGAAGCGACAAACAGGGACGACAGTAAACAAGGAAGCACGGCGTGCGAGGAGTCTGGGACACGCTGTATAGCGAGAGGCTGCTCTGCTCTGACGAAGACTTCTTGGGCCGAGGTCTCACTCTCGGGCGACGCGCATTTAGGCCATGTTTTAGGAATTAGACTGTACGAAGCGACAGACAGGGACGACGGTAAACAAGGAAGCACGGCGTGCGAGGAGTCTGGGACACGCTATATAGCGAGAGTCTGCTCTGCTCTGACGAAGACTTCTTGGACCGAGGTCTCACTCTGGGGCGACGCGTTACTTGGACAGCCCCGCCCGCCGTCTAACACGCTTCCTGGAGATTGTAACAGCAGGGTGGGGAAGGAGTCGTTATTCAAATGAGGCGGGGGATGGTGGGAGGGGGAAAGACCGGCACTGGGTCGCACATTTGATTAGATCCGAGGCCGACCACTCAGCTCTGAGTACAGCGGCAACACACCTGACCTGCCCCAACACCAGTACCGCCAAGCGAGGTGCCAAACCTGTCACTTCGCCATTGCCTCTACCTCGCTCTCCAAGCTTCACTACACAGTGGAGATAATTCACGGGAAAGTCAACATTTTTGAAATCAACCTTCGAAAAGCACCACTGCCCCTACCTGCGTATATTATAACGGGCACGTTGACTGGCATGTGTCCGGTGTAGTGGGTAACGGCGAAGGGAAAGTAGTCCCTTGTTTTAATGTTGAACAAGAAATGTTAGGTAAGCATTTGCGAATACTTGACATTATTTATGTTGTTCTCGGTTTTATTAGTTTATTTTAATTTTAAGAACTAGCGAATTTGTTAAATATTAACTCTTCTAATAATTTTACAGTTACTTGAGCTACGTATGAATAAAATGGCGAGGTCCGTGGCAATTTTACATATGGTGGGAGGATACAAAATGTGCATACAAGAATAACTTAAGCAGCGCTTTCAAAAGTGCTGACTATACCGTGAACACCCTGTATTACATACATGCCACAGTAGACACTGGCAAGCAGGTTGCCAGCTTTTGACTAGTTTGCAAATGTAATTAGTTCAATTTTTGTTCCAGTTTTTTTTTCTTCAGTTTTTTTGTTTTTTTGTTTTTTTTTGTTATATACACCCCACAAAAATTTTGGAATATCGTGAGATAAGGCAGTTGGGGTGATAGGAGTTACATAGTTCTGTTGTGATCAACAGAGAGCGCACTAACGCTTTGAACATGCATGAGACAAGCTGAAAACAGCCGTTTATAGTCGTCCACAACCTCCAGCAACACTTCCAGATCTCATAAGAGCTGCCCAGGTGTGTAATACGACCTTCGTCCGGAATAACACACTGCTTACAAGCATGCCACGGCGTGTTAGGGACCTGTACAATGCACATAGAGGCCATACACGGTACTAAGCTGCAGTGGCGAGAAACTAACCCTCCCTAGTCACACACACCATTCAGTTACTGTTGTTGTTCTTTCGTGTTTCTGTGATGCTGTGAAAACGTTTGTCAGAAACACTTTGAATTTCACGTTTTGTATCGCTACCTTTGGTAACTTCTAATTGCTATGCTTTCTTTTACGTATATTCCATACTTTGTTGCATTCTGTATGTATATTCCAAACTTTTTGTGAGGTGTTAGTTACTGCCCGAGTCTGTCCCTTTTACACCGCATTCGCCACTCTCCTGTACGACAGAAGCGCCTATTTATCTACGGCTGGCATGCTGTGTTCTTGATGTACATTTTGTGTTGTGTATTATCTGTGTAGCGAAGGTGTGAGCCAATGTTGAGAGAGGAGTGAGTAAGGGGGGGGGGTAATGTTGTGTGTTATGTTAAACCAATATAATGTCTGATGGGTGGAGGGGGAAACGGGACAATAAAACTGCTAATACAAATTGGCAGCGACTTGAGTAAGGTGGAAAGAGGGGTGGGTATCAAGGAGAGTTAGTAAAAATTTATAAGGAGGGAAAGGGGTGGAGGGAAGTCGAGCAAACACGAGTAATCAGTCAATAAAAATGTGTGATGGGGATGGAGGGGGTGTCGAGTACCTGACTAATCAGTTGAGCTATGGTTTGAAGGGGGAGGGGTGTGACGTATTAACCAATGAAAAATAGTGGTGGGGGTTAGTCGTCTGCTGGTCTTCGTGCCAGGAGCTTACTCGCTGATCACTCCACCCGACACCAAACTCCGAAACTCCTTCATGTAAGTATTTAAATGTTTTTTTTTCAATTTTTAATTTTAAAAAATTAATATTTTTGGATTTTCTATACATTTTTAAATTCATTTTTAAAATTTTTTTGGATTTTTTTTTAATATTGCGATTCTGGGTTTAAGGTTATTCTAATGACACGGACAGTTATCTGGCCTGCAATCTAATGTTACTTTGAGGCGTTTATTTAAACGTTTACGTTGCAGTAAAATCCGTGATGTGACAAAGTTAATAATATTAACCATTTACAAAATATTATATTACTGTAATGCAAATATGCTCTTGAAGTGTTAATATTAATAAAGCCTCTAAGTAATGTTGCAGCAACCAAATGTTTAATTACGCTGAAAATATGAGGAAGAACAAAATATTTCGTGTTACAGCGACATTGAAGTAATGTCCACCAACACAAGTTTACGCTGACTCTCCACTAAGTTGATGATGCGTCCGCCAAGAGATTGAGCATCGACGACTGCCAGCAGGGAGGAGGAGGTCACTATGGCAAATTTCCGTTAAACAGTCGGTAGAGGTTATTTCTGACGGTGCCTTCAGTACAATCCATTTACGGTAACTTCCAACTTTCACGAAGTCCTGACGAAGTTATACTTGCAGAATATTCCTCCGACTCTTGCAAACAAAGCTTAACCGTGTCTACAAAATTACACAAATGGGACAACGCACCGCATTCGTGCGCACTCAGTGTAATAATATTTTGCATAAGAAGTATTTCTTACTAGGCATTACCAACAAGTCTATTTTTCATTGATTTTATTCATATAGATTATAAAGCAAATGTTATAATTTTTGAATAAAATATAAATAAAATTTAAATTTTACAAAAAGTAATGTATTTTTATGCTAACACAAGTATAAAACGCTTCTGATACATAACATAATTAGGAAACAACCAAACAGGTTACCTATGGGGTGATTTATCAAAGGTTTGATTCAATAGTGTGAAGAAACTATGAATAGACTATAGGTAGGTAGGTAGGTAGGTAGGTAGGTAGGTAGTTAGCTATATAGGTAGGTATGTATATACGTAGGTATATAGGTAGGTAGGTAGCTAGCTATATAGGTAGGTAGGTAGCTATATAGGTAGGTAGGTAGCTATATAGGTAGGTATATTGGTATGTAGCTATATAGGTAGTTATATAGGAAGGTATATAGGTAGGTAGGTAGGTATATAGGTAGGTAGGTAGGTATATAGGTAGGTATATAGGTAGGTAGGTAGGTATATAGGTAGGTATATAGGTAGGTAGGTAGCAATATAGGTAGGTAGGTATATAGGTAGGTAGGTATATAGGTAGGTGGGTGGTAGGTAGGTAAGCAGGTATATAGGTAGGTAGGTGGTAGGTAGGTAAGCAGGTATATAGGTAGGTAGGTGGTAAGTAGGTAGGTATATAGGTAGGTAGCTATATAGGTAGGTATATAGGTAGGTGGTAAGTAGGTAGCTATATAGGTAGGTGGGTGGTAGGTATATAGGTTGGTAGCTATGTAGGTGGGTGGTAGGTAGGTGATAGGTAGGTAGCTATATAGGTAGGTAGGTGGTAATTAGGTAGGTATATAGGTAGGTAGGTGGTAAGTAGGTAGGTAGCTATGTAGGTCGGTGGTAGGTAGGTAGCTATGTAGGTGGGTGGTAGGTAGGTAGCTATGTAGGTGGGTGGTAGGTAGGTGGGTATATAGGTAGGTAGCTATGTAGGTACGCAGCTATGTATGTAGGTAGCTTAATAGGTAGGTAGCTATGTATGTAGGTAGCTTAATAGGTAGGTATATAGGTAGGTAGGTTGGTGTGTGGGTAGGTAGGTATATAGGTAGGTAGGTCGGTTGGTGTGTGGGTAGGCAGGTATATAGGTAGGTAGCTATATAGGGAGGTAGCTATATAGGGAGGTATATAGGTAGGTGGTAAGTAGGTAGCTATATAGGGAGGTAGCTATATAGGGAGGTATATAGGTAGGTGGTAAGTAGGTAGCTATATAGGTAGGTGGGTGGTAGGTATATAGGTTGGTAGCTATGTAGGTGGGTGGTAGGTAGGTGATAGGTAGGTAGCTATATAGGTAGGTAGGTGGTAATTAGGTAGGTATATAGGTAGGTAGCTATATATGTAGGTATATAGGTAGGTATATAGATAGGTAGCTAGCTATATAGGTAGTTAGGTAGGTAGATATATAGTTAGATATATATGTAGGTATATAGGTAGGTAGCTATATATGTAGGTATATAGGTAGCTATATAGGTAGGTTGGTAGGTATATGGCTAGGTAGCTATATAGGCAGGTAGCTTACAATAACTTTAATAGATTAACAGCAAGCCTATATTACATTTAAAGGATCATTAGTTACTGACAGCTATATATGTAGGTATATAGGTCGGTAGGTTGGTAGGTAGGTATATAGGTAGTCATGTGGTAAGTAGGTAGCTATATATGTAGGTATATAGGTAGGTAGGTAGCTAGCTATATAGGTAGGTAGGTAGGTAGGTAGCTAGCTATATAGGTAGGTAGGTAGGTAGCTAGCTATATAGGTAGGTAGGTAGGTAGGTAGCTAGCTATATAGGTAGGAACGTAGGTAGGTAGCTATATAGGTAGGTAGGTAGGTAGGTAGGTAGCTATATAGGTAGGAACGTAGGTAGGTAGCTATATAGGTAGGTAGGTAGCTATATAGGTAGGTAGGTATATAGGNTAGCTATATAGGTAGGAACGTAGGTAGGTAGCTATATAGGTAGGTAGGTAGCTATATAGGTAGGTAGGTATATAGGTAGGTAGCTTTATAGATAGGTAGCTTTATAGATAGGTAGCTTTATAGATAGGTAGCTTTATAGATAGGTAGCTTTATAGATAGGTAGCTATATACGTAGCTATATAGATAGGTAGGTGAGGCTTAACGTCCGTCGACAGCTGTGTCATCAGAGACGGAGCAAGTTGCTGTGGGAAGAAGGAGCGGGAGGGAAGCGGCAATGGCTTGTAGCGAGGCACCAGCCCAGCTGAAGGCGACGTGGGTTCCAAACCACAGGCTTCCTCGGCGCTGGGAATGTATGGCGAGGACGGTGTGATCGCCAGGGCAGTGGGTCGGGACACAGCCTCGAGGTGCAGTCAGGCGTGTTAACAGCATGACCTGGTACGCGCGGCGGGACCCCTCACCTGGCCCCCTCACGCGAGGGCTGCTCCTGGGGACATACTCGCCACGCGAGACGCCCACGAGCTCTCTACATCATCTCTGGCACTCTCCTGCACGACAGTCGCGCTGCACAGCTGCCGTTTCACAACACTTTCGCACTCAAACCTTCGGAAAACCACCCCATATATGACGTATTTCGTTGTTTCCTAAATATATCACATAATATAAACGTTTAATACCTACGATTACCTAAGTAAGTTATAATATATGAAAATGAAATGTTACTAATATTTTGTTTATGAATTATCATATTTAATTTATGACGACCTCCCGTGGTGAAGTCGGTTGGTGTGCCACCGATCTGCGGTGCAGGAGCTTCTGGGTTCGAATCCTAGGTAAGGCATGGGTGTTAGTTTAAGCTTAGGTCACAAGTTAGTTTGTAGGCCGTCTTCTGATAAACCTTCAGGCATAACACCAGGGGGCGTTAAAAATCCCTTCGCAATACAAAACAAAATATTTGGTTTAAATAAAAACAGGGGGTTGAGAAATATGTATATTGGTAGCGCCAAGTACGAAATAGTTCTTATCCAGTATATTATAAAACTGAGTGCGCACGAATACGGTGCGTTGTCCCTTTCTTGTGTAATTGTTTAGACTTGGTTAAGCTTTGCTAGCGTGAGACGGAGGAATACTCTGGAAGTAGAGCTTCAGCAGGGCTTCAGAAGAGTGTGAAGTAACAGTGAGTGGACCATACACGCCGCCTTCCTTGTGCTTTGTCCAGCGCCCAGCCTCCGGACCGCACTTCACGGCAGCACTCAGGGAATACTTAACTATACATTTGTTTGTATAGCGCCGAAATATATAGGATGATTCTAAAATCATGGGACAAACATTGAGGGGTGGTAGAGCTCACTAAAACAAACAATTATTGTATAGGAATATATGGGCGGGAGTGACGCGTTGAGGCACAAACACAAAAATAACACACGTTAATGCAACACATTGTTTATTTACGTCGCCGCTAAATGCCTTTTTACAGCAAT
>NQII01013409.1:0-16545 GCA_002778355.1 Clitarchus hookeri
GGAATATATCTGCATAGATTTTATTACTTTTGTTTAAATTTTTTACTTACTTTTCTGAATTAATATATTTTCTATTCTTAAACTGTGCATTCAAAAGAGCAGGCAAATATACTATAAATATACATATACGTATACACTCATACATACACACACATGAACAACACGTGAAGATGTGTACGCGCACATATCTGCTATATATGTATGTAAAAACGTCTAGATTTGAGTAGGACTGATTACGAAATTAAACCCAATCCCCCTCATTAACAAAATATATGTAACCGCTCATGGAACACGTAGATCACATAACAAAGTTAAACACCGCCAGAATTGTAGGAAATAACTTTTTATATTGCATATGAAAGAGTAATGCGTGTGTATTTCGCAACACTATATATTATTTTGTTTTAAAAATGCTTAAATCAAATAACGTTAAATCATTATTCGTTGAAATATAAAAGCATTTCTATTGTCGGTGATTTAGAGAAAAAACATTCTGTAAGAAATTTGTTTTAAGAAGGATAGACTTATTTATGTGGTTGTATGTAAAACTAAAGGTACTTATGTTCAAAGTGTTTTTAATAATTGGTAATATGTATATTTTTTTAGTTATACATAGGATACTTTTCGTCGCTGAAGTGGATATTATATTAAATAAATTTAAATTTATTATTACAAGACGCCTAAGGATCGTATCCGAGTTCATGAGGGATGGAGGTCTCACTGCAAATAAAAGCGTTACATTCAATTTTAATTTAAACAGACAGCTATTATTTACTACATAATCTATTTATTTCCACTAGTACTCTTTTTATTTAATTTCAATCTCGACTCTAAATAAAGTTCCCTTCAATGTCTCTGTTTGGTTATAGTTAATTAACTCATACCTGTCATTAACACCATTCAGTCTGTCTGTCGCCATCATTTAAAATGTATTTCACTCACGCATTTCCAATAGTCTAGCCCACCAGTTTCACCCTTCACTATACTGGCGCTCGCAGTCTCAGGTTTTCATCCTGCTAGACTTCCAGCGTGACTTGTCACTCTTCTGGCTTGATTTATATCGCTTAACGTTGCACAATCGCTGAGACTCCCGACTCTCAAAAACTCCCCGGCCCGGATGTCAGATCTGGCTTTTATAGTATCAGCAACCAATATTTGGAATATTCCCAGCAACTCGGAATCACGCTGAGAGAGGCAAGGACGATCAAAACCAGAACATTCTTCAGAAAAATGCAGAAACTCAGTGTGCTGAAGGTCAGGAGCATGCGAGCAGCAAACGATTTATCACGGCAGGCCAGTATTCATAAAAAAAGTGCGCATACACTGGATTGTCCCTCACCTGTCTTTAAAACATCCCTTGTTACTCGCCGCCCTCTACCATATCACTACTCTATCACTACTTTGTCCTTCTCTTCCACTCGCTCACACGGGACAAATAATCAGGCACAAAACACTACCTCATCCTCAAGTCTGTTCGTCTCTGTAATAACCGGGCCTTCGTTGTGAACAAGTCGGCCGATGTGGAAAACCTATCGCTTCACCCGAGATACTTGACGACAAATTCAAAATACTAAATCATTGATCTTATTCAGAATCCTGCAGGCACCTTCCCAATATTTATGTAGATTTGAATACCCTTTCCGTCTCTGTGGGTTGTACAGCCACATTAGTTGTCCTGAAAATACCTCGCCCGACATTTTCCGGTCATAGCGGGTCTTTATCCTGTCTCTATGTGGCTGTTTCTACCTTACAGAAGGACTAATCCTTTCATAAATGCTTTGGGAATATGATGTAACTAGAGAATTTCCCCTTGAATCTTATTTTGACCATGTATAACAATCTCAAAAGTGCTGGCACTTGCGTTGGATGCTGCAGGTTGTCTCTGGATCCTCGTCCATCGTACCCTGAAGCAGTGGTAGCTCCTGTCGACTGCCACACTCCCATTATAGAGCTCACACATCTGGTTCTTTACCCCCCTCCCCCCGAGGCACTTACTCCATGGGACCGCTATCCTCAGAACTACTACTGAGAGGGACCATCATATCACTCGCTCTATGCCATGGACTCCTTTCACTGCTATGTTGTACAGTGTGCGCAGGGTGTCTGGAAAGCACTCGCAAGAAATCATTTGAATTTTATAAATGCTTTGTAATGTTTGCAACTTGCAGCAACAGCTCATCGATGCAGTCTCTCTGTTGTTGGGCATATGAACGAAGATCACAAATTTCTTCACTCAAGTTCTAACATGGGCTCATTGAAATCATTTGTTCTTCACCACGCTGCCTCTTATCCTGCTGCTGCTTCTGTTACTTTTCTGGGCAATAGGCTCCCAGGTGCTCTATCTAGCTGTCTACATTACCAACACTCCCGCCATTTGGGTGGGAGCCTGCGAAGTTTTATATCACATACCCTGGAAGCGATGTCCCTCAAGGCCACCTGCAACTCCTTCAGTGTCTTCGTTATTCTGTTTTCGTCGTCTTCGTTCACCGTCACTGCACGCAATAGACGTCGGGGTGGGGGCTCCTGGCTTTTTGACTCTGCCTCCAATGCTAGGGCCAGGGCGTCCCGCATGTTGTGGGGTGCAACCAGACGTATCACTTGCCGTACCTTTTTGTTGGAGATGACATCGATGAAGAAGTCGACTGCGATGATGTCGCGCGCCTCCTCCGAGCACCCTTCCAGAGATATTTGAGACAGCCGCACGATGTCTGGCCATAACTTCTGCAGTGGCTCTCTTGGTTACTTGCTGCGGCTTCGCAGATGGGCATGATCGGCATATCGCAGTTATCAGTCACCGAAACATAACTCCAAGGCCGACACCAATGTGGGGTACTCCAGTCGATGTGGTTCTGGTAGAGATTGTAGTATGCTGAGTGCAGGGCCACTAAGTATGGCCATGAGGTAGCAAGGCCACTGCTCAGCTGATCAGCCATCCAGGGTGGCGACTATTTCAAATTGCTTTTGGTACTCCAATGAAGAAATCTGACCATCCTAAGGAGCACACTTAATTAAGGACTCCTTCTCCACTCCTGGCAGTGCGACACCAATGCTGCGGAGCTGCTGACTATCGTCTGAGTTTGCTGCATTGTTTACGATTTGCAGTGCGTCCTCAATTTTCTCGGCTGCCATTGTGGTGGTAGTGGAACTCCACTGCTGAAGATATTCCTGCCATTCCCTCTTCACATCACTTATTTTCTGTTACATTTCATTCTCAACCAAGTCCATTCTTTCGTTTACACTATTAACTATTTCGGTTACAATGTGAATTTTGTTGTCCGCGCAGTCAACTATTGTATTCACTAACTCGCTTATGCCTTCTAACTTTTTGTCTACATTTTCATGTATAGTGTATATTTTCTTGTCTACATTATCTATTGTCTTATTACGAAATTACTTACATAAGTAATCGGGCTATTTACATTCTCATTTACACATTATATAACTGAATTAATTTAGTTATTTTTATTATTCAAACATTTTATTTTGCACCATTAACCTGGTTTCTTACATCTTCTTTCAAACTATTTATACTTGCACTCGATCTAACCAACTGGCTATATAGCCCCTTAAAGTATGCTCTCAGTGATTATACACCGAAGAGCCAAAAAACTGGTATAGGCGTGCGTATGCAAAAAACAGAGGCATGAAACCAATCAGAGTAACGCGATGCGGTCGGCAGCTCCATATGATACTGCTGCTACAATGGCAGGTTATCAAGATTTAAGTGAGTTTGAACGTGGTGTTATAGTCTGTGCACGAGATATGGGACATAGAATCTCCGAGGTAGCGATAACATTTGGATGTTCGCGTACGACCATTTCACGAGTGTACCGTGAATATCGGGAATCCGGTAAAACATCACATTTCCAACATCGCTGCGGCCGGAAAAAGATCGTGAAATAACGGGACAAACAACGACTGACGAGAATTATTAAACGTGACAGACGTTCA
Source organism: Clitarchus hookeri (assembly GCA_002778355.1). Lineage (NCBI taxonomy): Eukaryota > Metazoa > Arthropoda > Insecta > Phasmatodea > Phasmatidae > Clitarchus > Clitarchus hookeri. Next base: position 3,952 of record NQII01013409.1, read on the forward strand.
ACCCTTTCTCAAATTAAAGCAGATTGGTTTCGTGGACTGCCCCGCAGGATTCATGGTGGGAATTGCCTCCTGCATACCTTCAGACATTAGTCGAGTCCGTGCCACGTCGTATTGCGGCACTTCTGCGTGCTCGGGGGGCCCTACACGATATTCGGTAGGTGTACCAGTTTTTTTTATTCTTCAGAGTAGTTGTACAGCCATTTTTATAGTTATAATTCCCTGCAACAGTTGTACAAATCAGTGTTCAATATTTTGGCCTACAACTATTAAAGTTTAATTAATTAAATGTCCTAATATCTGTACTTACTAGCCTATCGCCCTATCTGATAACAACAGGTTAATTAATAATTTCCTCCATCCCACTTTTGACATAAGTGTTACAAGATGCCTGAGGTGGCGTATCTGAGATCACGAAGGATGGAGGTCATAATAAAATAAAAGTAATAAGTCTGAATTTATTGTAATCACACAGCTTTTATTTCCAGCATTAATCTATTTATATCCACCATTGCTCTTTTTATTTCTAAGTAAGTGCAATATTTAATGCTTATCTCAACCCTAGTTAAAGTTCCTCTCAATGTCTCTGTTTGGTTACTGTCAGTTAACTCACACTCACCATTATCACATGTTCAGTCTGTCTGTTGGCGTAATTTTTAATGTATTTCACTCACACCTCCAGTCCAGTAGTTCAACCTTCCAGTCACACTCTTCACAATTCTGATGCTTGCAGTCGCAGATTTTCTTCCCGCTGGTTACTTCGGGCGCTACTTTATAGTAATCCTGGCTCGTCGTATATCGCTTAACGTAGCATTATAGCACACTCCCGACTCTCATAAACTGCCCGGCTCGGAGGCCCGACGTGCTTCTGTAATATCAGTATCCAATAACTGGAATATTCCCAGTAACCCGATTCACACTGATGGAGGGAAGTAAGATCAGAACCACAACATTCTTTAGATAAATGCTAGAAACTCAATCTGCCGAAGTCCAGAAGTATGCGAGCCGCAAAATATTTATCGTAGTCGCAGGCTTTTCGTAATTCGTACGTCTCGGATCGTCGCTCGCATGTAATTAAAATTTCCCTTCTGACTCACCGCCCGCTACAATATCACTACTTGGACCTCCTCTTCCGCCCGCTCGCGTGGGACAAAGCAGCGGGAGCGTTACAGTATCATTATTATTACTAATTTTATTACTTTCAATAAGGGTAATTATCATGTTATTCTGCTTAACAAAAGGTATTTGTTTTTAGATGTCTTCGTGAAGCATTAAAATTGGAAATACACTTGAATTTCCATCAATAATAAGTAGACTCTGGTATCTGATTATTAAAAACATTAAATAAGTACATTATGCAAAATATTTACAGTTTGAATATAATACATTCGTATGTATATATATATATATAATTATATATATACATATATTTATTAGTCTTGTCCAGCATAAAACGTACTTTTCTGACGATTTTCTTTGTGTGTGTAATACTTCGTATTGAACATTAGGGTGGAGTGCTCCATTGACAATCACTCAACTTATACATAAAGATCTCATCTGATGTCACCATTCTGCCATTCAGGGATGACGATTGCCAGCAGATATAATATCTGAAGCCCGTCACTTGTTGGGTAACTGCCTCCACCGTAGAGTACGACTTAAATTTTTTTTTATCATATTTATTATTTACCCATAAATACATTGGTATCAGAATATTACGGTAGTTTTCCCCGACCAATAGATCAACATTCTTAGGTATCGTAAATTGTGTATATATGACGTGCATTGGAAATAAATGAGGTCCTTTGGTATGTGCATAGGAAGTTGTTTAACTCTGGAGATACACTGGTGAAACATGGGAAATGAACTCCCTGACGCTATGGCCCCACTTGATTGAAGGTTTCATTGAATAAATATACATATTGTAACCTGTATATAATAATAATCACTAAGTCGTACACCTATGAACCGAGGCTACAGAGTGTCTTGAACCACAATGACAGTATCTTGTGTAGCATCCTTTGGAGACGGTGCAGTCCTGCATTCGTGCGTAGAGACGATGATAAAGTGGTCGGATGTCATGTTGGGGAATAGCGTTCCACGTTAATTCTACATGTTGTTGCAATTAGTAAAGGTTTGTTGTCGGTATTGCAGAACGCGCCAAACGCCGTCCCACCATGGGCCACACATGTTCAATGAGGGACAGGTCGGGTTAACGTGCTGGCCACGGGAGTTGACGAAAACATTCGAGAGCATGTTGGGTAACACGAGATGTGTGTGCACGGGCATTGTTCTGCTGGAAGAGGACATCTCCTTGGTGTTGTAGGAGCAGCAACCAAATGGGCTGGATGATGTTCTGGATGTAGCGTTCACTGTTAATTTTTCCCTCAACGAACACCAGTGGCATACGGTCATTGTAGTCTATTGCTCACCAGACCATGATGCCAGGAGTTGGTCCTGTATGTCGCTGCCGTACACACTCTTGTTGTTACCTCTCTCCTGGTCGACGCCGCACTCGCAAACGGCAGTTATTGGCGCCAAGGCAGAATCTGCTCTGATCACTGAACACAATTACGCGCCATTCATTCCTCCAGTTGCGTTGTTCGCGACACCATCTGAGGCGGGCTGCATGATGATGACGTGTGAGAGGAAGCCTGGCGTGTGGCACCGTTGATCGTAGTCTAGTGTCCAGCAAACGTTTGGTGATGGTACTAGCTGACACCTTGTGTGCAACAGTGGCTGTAATCTGTGCGGTGGTCGCCGTGCGATCAGCAATGGCTGCTCGTCTGATGCGGCGGTCCAGGCGTGAATCCGTATGCCGCTGCCGTCCAGAACCAGGTTGACGAGCACGTGCACCATCGTGGGACCCCCGGCACCACCAATGATGCTCAGCAGACACTTCACATCCTACGCGTTGGACAATTCTTAGGAAGCACCATCCAGCCTCCTTGAGGTCTACAATACGACCTCGTTCAAAGTATGTTAACTACACGAATTGTGGTCGTCTATTCCGTCGTGTTATGCCTACAATGCTTACCACACAAAGGCCGATGCTTGAAACAACCGAACGTTTTTTAAAATACATTTGTAATAGGCATAGCGGTGTTGTGACCAGTACGCTGTTCGTACTCTGTCCGGAGCACAAGCACTGTTAATAATTGCATGTACTGCCCTCTATCAGTGCCCCATGTGCATATGGTGTTTCAAAGTTACCACTTTAGTAGTGTTAATTTTTTATTTCACACCAGTGTATTATCCTAGCGTGTCATGCTGTTTTCAGTATATGTTAATCTTTAAAATAAAATCTAATTTTTTTTGAAACCATAAAACCGAGTTTTGAGAATATTTAAGACGCCGTCGGCTGTCTTCGGCTGGTTCGACCACGCGACAGAAAGTTATCTGGAAATAAAATCGTATTTCCCTCTCGTTTTGATGCATAAGTATTCTTGCATGTTATTTATTACAAGAAATATATCATAAGGTCATAAATTATTCATACAAATAAACAGCACGGATAAAAATCATTATGTATTCTGTTCACCAGAAAGTGAGCACTTTTGAAATCAATCATTGATTAATGTCACTGCCCCTTACCGCAAGTATTTGAACGGGCACACTGACGGCCATGCGCTTTCATAAGTGGTTAACGGCAGAGAGAAACTATTTCCATGCCTGAATGCTGATTTTAAAGATGCAAGATTGCATTTGAGATAACCGAAATTATTTATTTTGCTATCGTCATTTCTAATGCATGCGTATGAATTAGGAAAATTGTAAAATTTAAAAAGTTTCTAATAACTGCACAGTTTTACTTTACCAACGCATAAATAATGTGACCAGGCCCATGGCAAAGTTAATTTTACATATTGCGGAAATTTACGAAAAGTGCCTACAAGTAGATTTTATCAGGGCTTTAAAAATAGCTCACTTTACGGTTCCTGTATGGACATTTATTATGTATTTTTTTAAAAAAAAGTACATATTATTTATTAAATAAATTTAACGAATATATGATACTTAAATATTTAACTCATCCACTTAGCCAAATGTTTCCATTGTACATAAGAACATTGCTTTACTAAGTTTCTTAAATTAAAACTCATTAGAAAATATTAACATGCTTGAAATAATTTATTACATTTCCACTAAGCGAAATAGAGTTTCCTACCTTTTTTTTTCACTAGTGTCAAATTGTTTTTTATTCGTAAGTGTACAGAAAACTACAATTAAAATTTTTTTGAGCAAATGTATGCAGTTATAGCGTTTTAATATATTTTCTAAAGATAATATTATTAAAACTGTTGATGTGTGTAAATAAGTGGAATTAATTTAATCTTATGCGGAATTTAATAGTTACCAAAATAAACTTTCGTGGTGAACGAATCCATTTTTAAAACAAATTTTACGAAGTCAAATTGCTCTTCCCGCGAAATGTCTGCAAAATATGAAAACATAGTACAAATTCAGATGGCGATGTGTTAAAACCCATGAATTGTAAAATATTCAAACTATATTATTATTAATAAATAGAATATTCCTTATGTTGTACCCTGTTGCACGCTAGGAAAAGCACATTTAAAAATGTGATATTTTCAAATTAAAGGTGTTGTAGGAAATCCTTATGGCCTAATGCTAACGCATTTTTTAAAATAATGTTTTCAGGGCTTAAAGTGAATACAATTACAAATAAACTGATCATAATGTCCAGAGTAATGAAAGTTTTGCTAGACCTTGATGTTATAATTTATATGTAATATCTAATATTTCAGCAAGTATAAAATATAACCATCCGAATTGAATTATAACAGATAAACCAGTATTTATAAACAATCGTCAAACACGTAATTTAAAAACGCTAAAATTATTCTCATTCAAATCTTTTTATATACCAAAATTATTTAAAGGCTGAGTTTTTCGAAGATATCTGAGCAACATAAAGGTAAGAAAATGATAATTTCGTTCCACATTCTGAACGTCTGCTGTGAAATTCGCACCAAGATATTGACAAGGAAGGAAACCTGCTGCTTTCCCAATGCATTGCTCTTTTGTTTGTTTGGTGACATCTGAAACGCATTTCCTGGGCAAACACAATACCAAAATATACTGATGTCCGATGTCGCAAAGCATTCCGGAGATTTCGAGGTCAAGTAACATGGCTGGTTTTGATCCTGCATTTTTTTTTTTTTTTTTTTGTGTGAACACCAGTGCAGAAAGCACCGCTCTTCAGTCGCCACGACTTCAGAGAACGGACGCAAAGAGCGCTGGCGTCGGGTGTTTGATGCTACCCGGAAAGAGAGGAAAAGGTAGGCGGACGGTGATTTGGTAGACGAAGGAGGAGGGAATGGAATTGAGGACAAATCAATTGCGACGAGGAATGTCTCAGGAGACCGCGGCGATACATCACAAAGAAGGACGCTATCGGCAAGTCCTGCTTCTCCTGGGCCTTTCTCGTCTTCTTCCGCCTCACTCCTATGACAGTCCCTCCTGTATCCTTCATTCTCTTTCTGGACTGCTGGAAGTAATGTACGTGACAGTTCAAGAAGGAGACAAGTCACGATCCGCTAACTCCTCCTAGAGTCTTTGATTGACTCTTTCAGATCCACTTTAACTTACGGTTTCTAGTAGAGCAAACACCACATTTTATGACGCGTGCTGTACTTAAGTCGACAAAACACGTGCGTCTTTGTCACACACGTGCGTCTTTGTCACAGAAAATGAGCTATAGGAATTATGTTTGGCTATAGTAGTATGATCCAAACGTATCCTAGACTAATGTAGCGGTTTACAAATCAGTTACTCAAGGTAAAAATTCATTAGCTATTCATCCTGGCATTGTAAAGTATTAGCTAAAAATAAACTTAAGTGCATTTTATGCAGTAATGTGCACTTGCACTGAATGAGTAAAGGTTGACTACAGGGCACGCTACAATCACAGGCTGTGCATGATTACTGAAAAACACTTTAAATGAACGTTTAAAAATTAATGTAAATTTCTTTACTACATATAATTTATAGGTAACCTGAATTGCATATTTGCACTGATATCGAAATTTAACTACAAAATGCAGTTACAGATAATACTCAAGACATCAAAAAGTAGCGGATTCGTTTTGGGAAAAGCTAGAATCCAAAACTTTGATTGTTTGTGATTCTCCTGCAATTTAACTGCACGTCACTTGAATTCTCCTGGTTAAAAATAAGCCAATAACAAACATGCAACGAGACGCAGATTCAGTCATCGCCTTCCACAGTGATAGCAAGGAACCATGGACCAGTTGATATCATCCATTCGTGGTTACGCCCAACTTTTCTAAAACCCTGCCTATGTTATACTTGAAGGCTAATACTCCGTTTCGTGAAAACAAATTTAACGTAATATAGAAAAACTTCACCAAAGATAAAACGTACCTCATTCACATGCACTCGACCGGCTATCAAGAACCCGATGTTAAGAGCCACCCAAATCTCTTCAATCACTCACTCGTATGCACTTGATTTAGAAAAATTTTCAATAGGGGAATTTTTTACTAGCTAATACCCATCAATTTTTATTCATGTTAGTTATACATGAAATATTCTAGTTTATATATAAATTTGAAGGAAGGTTGAATTAGACAAAAATAAAATAGTAAATGTGAACATATTTATGAGAAGTTTCAGATACACGATCTATTTAGGAAACAACCAAACACCCCACACATGGGGTGATTTTTCAAAGGTTTTATTCAAAAAGCGTTAAGACACCGCAAATATACTATACTGGAGAGCCAAAGAAACTGGCATAGGCATTCATATGCAAGTAACAGAGTTATGGAGCCAATCAGAGTAACGCGATGCGGTCGGCAGCGCCTATATAAGACAACAAGCGTCTGGCAGAGTTGCTAGATCGGTTACTGCTGCTACAACGGCAGCTTATGAAAGTTTAAGTGAGTTTGAACGAGATGTTATAGTCGGCGCACGACAGATGGTACTTTGCATCTCCGAGGTAGCAAAAATATTTTGGATTTTCGCGTACGACCATTTTACGAGTGTACCGCGAATATCGGGAATCTGGTAAAACATCAAATCTTTGACATCGCTGCGGGTGGAAAAATATTGTGAACGAATGGGACAAACGACGACTGACTAGAATCATTAAACGTGACAGACGTTCAACCCTTTCTCAAATTGGCGCAGATTTCAATGCTGGGGCATCAACAACGCAGGGCGTTAAAGTATGAGTAAATTCTCTGCACAAGGTGCCGGGAAAGTATGTATTAATTCCCGAAAAAGTTTTGGTAATGTATGAATAAATTCTCGGGCAAATTAACATGTTAAAACCAAGACGTAATGAAGCATTGTTTAATATACCCTCAACCTTCAAGGCATCTTATAGTCTGTGTCATCGAACATTGACTGAGGACCCTAGTTCCCCACAGGTTGGGAATAGCGTCAGTATAACTCACTATTTTAATTTTTATATTAACACAAATTAAACAAAATCCTGCTAAACTAAACAATTTAAGTTTTCATAACATACTGTAGCACTACTGGCTTCTAAAATTTGATAGGAATCGGTTGTTTGGTCTTTGAGATATGGAATAAAACGTCTGTTTTTAATGGGAAAATTATTTTTAATGTAGGGCAATATTGTTATATAATTGCACATTGGTTGGTTGTCATAGATATTGCCAGTATACAACGTTTCGTTATAATAGGTTGTACAGTTTCCTAGAAAAAGCATATTTAGCTAAAATGTTTGTATAGTCGCCATTCTGAAAACGACTGCCTGGCCCTCTTAAAACATATCAATTTCCATGTCCTACCATAGTGAACTTCTTTGCAGAATTCAATGAGAATCAGTTAGTTGTTTTGCAAGATATGTATACCATTTTTTTTATGTGGCGCTATTTTACCTAATGACATAAATGATGCTTTTTATTGACATATGATATGGTTCTGATTTGTTCTGCCGGCATACAATGATATTTTGAAAACTGTTTCGTATTTTCGTAGAATGAGTATATGGAGGTAAAATTATTGTGGAACTGTCATTTTGAAAATATGTATCTGACAAACTGAAAATATATCAATTTAAATGTTCTGCCATATTGGAAACCATATACCCATTTTAGATTTGTATACTTTATTGTCGAAACTATATAATCAATCAAATTTAACATTGTATGAAGGCAGTATATAATAAAATTATGAAATGTTCTAATCGGAGCGTTTTTGCCAGTTATATTGTATGATAGTGGCACACGAATATCATTATTGTATTTCATATCACGGGAACAATAACTGTAAATTATTAACCGTTTCGTAACAAATTTTGGCAAACATATAGTACAGTGGCAGGTGATGTAAACTGTTATATGTTACATAGGTCAGACATGTATTTTAAAAATAGCGGACATATAGCAATTTTAGCTTAGTATGTTGTATGAAGCAATGTAGTTAATTCCATCTTAAATTTGTACAATGCCTATATATATTATTTTGAATATGGTGGTCATAAAAACCTTTTCCTCAGTATGTTGTATCTAGAAACTACAAAATCAATTTAAACTTAACTTTGTATGTTGGTAGATCATCATATGTCAATAAAGAGTATCATTTATCTGTATATTTGTAATATAACCTGACATAAAAAATATTTTTTGTCATATCTCGTGAAACAATAAACCGATAAATACCGCATTTGGCGAAGATGTTGTACTGTGGTAGGCCATATTAATTTGTATGTTTTAAGTGTTCCAGGCGTTTATTTTCCGAATACCTCTATAATAACACTCTAGTAAAGTACACAATATTACGAAATTGTGAAACCGATTTTAACTTAACTTCACATACGGTATCTTTGAAAATCAACCAATGTGCTGACATATACACTTTCTATCCTCCATTTATAGAGATTGTGACATAATAAATTGAGATTTTCTGCCATATATCGAGGACAAATTAGAAGATTCTCACCTAATCTTTCACGCAAGTAGTTATATTGTAGGTTATGTAAAACAACATCTTTTAGGTACGGCAGGAGATTTTTATGGTGTTAATATATATAAATACATTTGGTTAGTAAATTGCATATTTTAAACAATTCAAAAAAAATCTGACCAGCTTTTTTACATTAATTGTATTCATTAGAAGCATCAATTATGCATCAAAAATCTGCAATGATCCTCTTTAGCCGATCATTTTGCGAAATAGTGCCAGGTGAGAAAATGGAACATATTTCAATATTTCTGAAATAGTTGAACAAATTTTCACCAAATTTTGCACACTATTAGTAATACATAAGGACATACCAATTTGCATGAATTAAGTTGTATTAGACATTGATTTCAAAATGGCATTTATATAAATATATTGATTAGTTTGTCATATCTTTTTAACAGTTTAACCACATTAAACCAATATGTTATGCTGTCCTCCCTACCATCTAAAATTTTAAGAAATTTATTTAAAATAGTTTGCACCCATATCGAGAAAAAATTTCCCCGTAGTTGTATCAGTATCTTCTTGGTTTTTTTTATTTAAATTCGAAATGTTATTTTTTGAGGAGTGGCGTACATTTAAAAATGTTTAAAACTGGTCTGAGTAAGTTTTTTTTTAAATTGTATGTCATCTGCTTACATTTTTTTTGTGTTTGTATACAACATGACTTTTTCCTGCGAGTATACATTCCAAGACACAACCACAGATTTTCANACATTTTTTTTGTGTTTGTATACAACATGACTTTTTCCTGCGAGTATACATTCCAAGACACAACCACAGATTTTCAAAATTCTTTGTGTTTGTGAATATAGCTTCGAGTCAAGCATTTTGGTCAATAAGACGAGTCGATTGTGTTCAAACATTTGACTTTTCTGTTTGTCTCTGGTAGCAAAGTATGGTCTCTCTCGGTATTTTGGATATGGTATTTTGGATATGGTTTTTGAGGTAAAGTTATAAATCTGTGTAAATAAAGTACTGCGTTCTTTTTAAAAAATGTTTTTTTATGTAACATTATTACTTAGGTGAATTAATTTATTTCCATGAAAGTGTATCAAGGCAAAACATGTTTTCGATCTCCTTTTATGGCTTTAAATCCCTTTATATTAGTTTACATCATATAAAATTATGGTGAAAAAAATATTGAGTGTATAATTTTAAGTAAAATTGTAATTACTCTAAATTATTTAAGTAGGATACAGATAAATGTGTTTCTTGGTACTTGATATCAGTCACAAAATGTTCACATACGACCATATGCAGATAAAAAGCAAAAGTTTTCCAATAAAATGCTGTATTCATTTTGTATACTTTGAACTTCTGAGTTCAGTGGACTTAAGTAAATCTTTCAATATGAAATGATAAACAAATGTTTAACATATATTTAGTTTTACGTAAAAAGAAATTTATTGCAATTATTGGACATACACAGTCACATATTTATTTTTATATTTGGTTAAAGTTTTGAAACATATTTAAAGTGATTATATTTTAATACAAAAAGTCGACGTACCATTTGTCTTATCGCATAAATATGCTCTAGAAAAGCAACTAAGATTTCATAGAAGCAATTAACTGGAGTTCTTCGATGTGTACGACAGCAGATAGNATATGCTCTAGAAAAGCAACTAAGATTTCATAGAAGCAATTAACTGGAGTTCTTCGATGTGTACGACAGCAGATACAACAATATTTTATGATCATGTTATTAAAGACTATAGCCTGTTTTAAAACTCGCAAAAAGTTTTGCTAATCTTTATATAAGCTTCGATTTGAGAAGAGCATCTCTAGTCTAACCAGGAGAAATAAAGCCTGCAAAAAGACAAAAATTAAAGGCGTCTTGCTTTCAAGAAAGTTCGAATAATGGTGAAAATAATTTTGTGAGTTGTTCACGTTGATTATCTATTCGCATTGATTCACGGAGCTGAGAAGCTATCTTGCCCAGCACCCGCTCAGCCCCGTCAAAAAGCGTTAGTGAGGAAAAAGGATAATCTACCGTCCCAGTTCTTCGTACTGTAAGGGGAAATTATCTAACGACACCATTCCANATATGCTCTAGAAAAGCAACTAAGATTTCATAGAAGCAATTAACTGGAGTTCTTCGATGTGTACGACAGCAGATAGAACAATATTTTATGATCATGTTATTAAAGACTATAGCCTGTTTTAAAACTCGCAAAAAGTTTTGCTAATCTTTATATAAGCTTCGATTTGAGAAGAGCATCTCTAGTCTAACCAGGAGAAATAAAGCCTCCAAAAGACAAAAATTAAAGGCGTCTTGCTTTCAAGAAAGTTCGAATAATGGTGAAAATAATTTTGTGAGTTGTTCACGTTGATTATCTATTCGCATTGATTCACGGAGCTGAGAAGCTATCTTGCCCAGCACCCGCTCAGCCCCGTCAAAAAGCTTTAGTGAGGAAAAAGGATAATCTACCGTCCCAGTTCTTCGTACTGTAAGGGGAAATTATCTAACGACACCATTCCANTTAGTGAGGAAAAAGGATAATCTACCGTCCCAGTTCTTCGTACTGTAAGGGGAAATTATCTAACGACACCATTCCAGGGATTTCCTAGTAATATTGTTTGGAGACTGGAGCATTTTCTCTCTTAATTAAAACGTTCTTCTCACTATTGTCAAGTGTGAAAAGCTATAGAACAATGCTCGGAATCCGAATAGTTTCACGAATGACACGTACGCTCTGGCGTAGCTGATATATTTGTCTCATAACACTTGTTACCACTGTTGAAAGAGAATTACTTAACGGCGTTCAAGAGACCACTTCTCTGTGCTGTGATCACAATTGCACATCTGCATCAGTGTATTCTAGAAACTCCCTTCTTTATCTTTCNAGACCACTTCTCTGTGCTGTGATCACAATTGCACATCTGCATCAGTGTATTCTAGAAACTCCCTTCTTTATCTTTCTCAATTAGAACCTAGTTTAAATTTAAGTCACTAAAAAGAAAATAAAATAAAATAAATTAAAGTTTCTTATTTACTTTTATTTAAGACTGCAGTCAGTGTGTGAATTCAAGAATATTTTCTAAATATTTAAAAAAAAGTATTTGCTAAAAATAAGTTTAAACATTATATCAAAAGATATATTTTGTTCTCATTCCATATTGGATCTATATCATAGCCTTTAACGTTCCACGTAATGAATAATATAAANTCATAGCCTTTAACGTTCCACGTAATGAATAATATAAATGCGGAAAATTGTATACACATATATTCAAAATTTCGAGGAATATTTGCAATTTAACACCATATAATTCCATTCGATAATTTTGATGGGAAATTTTTACCTCTGTGTTAAGATAATTATTTAAATATAGGCATATTAGTATATACTCAAAGCTGTCACACATCCAAAATAAAAAATAAATGTTAAAGGCAACTACTTTTTTCTTTATGTATAATAGATTTAATAATGTAATGCATCTTTTTCATATGATAATTTAATGAATCATTTTAAGTTAACTATTCCGAACATTTTTGTCCCGTGAATTACAAAATTTATATCGTAACACTGTCCACACTGTCTGCTGTAAGTGACGAGAAAATTTCATATCTCTATTGTGGCAATTGCAAATATATATATATATTTATAT
>NQII01013410.1:0-10560 GCA_002778355.1 Clitarchus hookeri
AGACCATCCAATCTGCAGGGCCGATTTGTACGGACGAAGTGTGGAGTTAAAATTGCATGCTCCCCTCCACACGTTTCCACACGTTCCCGATCCCACTCCCGATCTCAGAGAGCGAGTGATCATCATAATTGTCACATGTATAGTTCCTGTTCTTTGGAAACACTAAGAAGTAGGTGTTGATGTATACTGTTATCACGAGTATACTGTTATCACGCAGTGGGTGTGTAAGAACCGACGAAATTGAGACACTTGACGAGTACAGATACAGAATGTATTAATTGGTTGCTGCAATTGGTAGTACCGTACATCTAAGTGCGAGATACAACAATGCACGAAATTATTAGTGCTAAAGAACGTTAAATATATCATCTGACCAATGTATTATTTACAATAATAACGGCCATTCCACTATCGACCGCTGCTCCAGGTTAACTGAGCTGAAATAATTCCGACTGTGATATGCTCTTCCCAATTTACAGGATTTTTAGGAGGGGAGAAGGGTGATTGTGAGTCGAAAACTATCAACTTCCTGATATCGAAAGTAACTAGCCCAAATTGCCTATTCAAGTGCACTGCATATTGGGCCTTACAGGTTGGGTGTCCGATTGGATGGTCTGTAGAGGCCTTTAAGACTCCTTTCACACACGGAGAAGATGGGGTCCGCACCTGCATTATAAGTGTGGGTGCGGCTTCCACCTGCGTCGTGCGAAAAACTTCGTTTTTCCCCCAAGGAAAAAAACATGCATATACAAGGTGCGGGTATGCCGTCAATTGTTGACATGGATGGGCGTACTCGGGTACTGTTCCTGCCCGCACATGCACCTGTTTTGGGTGAAAGCCTACACTAGCACAAGCAGTTGATAAATCACGTGAGTTTTCCACAGTGCATGTGGGCCCCGGCCCCATCCACTTCGCGTGAAAGGAGCCTTAAGGCGTTCGGAGGTAGGGGTTGTTTGAGTCATTATCCCCAACTTATTTCCTAAACCATTACATAATACGTTTCTAAATTTCAAATTTAGTTTGAAACCGCACCTGTGTACAGAAAGAAATGTAAATATATACCCAGATAGCATGCAAGCTTGAACAAGCTTGTCGTTTGAATTGAATTTGCCTTGCTGNAACATGCATATACAAGGTGCGGGTATGCCGTCAATTGTTGACATGGATGGGCGTACTCGGGTACTGTTCCTGCCCTCACATGCACCTGTTTTGGGTGAAAGCCTACACTAGCACAAGCAGTTGATAAATCACGTGAGTTTTCCACAGTACATGTGGGCCCCGGCCCCATCCACTCCGCGTGAAAGGAGCCTTAAGGCGTTCGGAGGTAGGGGTTGTTTGAGTCATTATCCCCAACTTATTTCCTAAACCATTACATAATACGTTTCTAAATTTCAAATTTAGTTTGAAACCGCACCTGTGTACACAAAGAAATGTAAATATATACCCAGATAGCATGCAAGCTTGAACAAGCTTGTCGTTTGAATTGAATTTGCCTTGCTGAGCAAGCTTGTCGTATCATGTATGGTTGAAGCTTGATTCAGTCACATTTTTCACGACTGGCACATGTCAACTAGAGTTAGCTTTATTCATGCTTGTGGTATTTTACAACGGGCTTGCTGTAAGATTACGGGTTTGTCATTAGAAGCTTTATTCAAGTTTGAATACATATATCGGTGTAAGAGGAGGGGGAGGGGGCCCACGAGAGTCGTGGTCCTCACTTCACGTCCCAAACTATTACAGAAGATATTTCTGAATAGTCAGTCAAACTGAAACCGCAGTATCTGCTAGCAGAAAGCATGAACGAAATACAATGATAACACGCCAGTGACATTGTACAAAATAATAATCTAAGACGACGCAGCTCCGCTGGAAGAACGGAACGCATATGCATGCATAGGTACGTGTACCACAAGCTGCGTATCACCGGGCTTCAATAACACTATGCTGGCGGGAAAATAATATTAACGCCTTATGACATACGAATTTTACTTCACGTAAGTACTGACAACTGCATTTACAGGTTGTACACAATGAAACCCCCTAATGTCGTTAGACTATCAGGAGTGAAAGGATTGAAATGTGGGCAATTTGTTGATGCACATGAGTATCAGAGCACTTCAAGTTTTTAGGGGAAAAAATCTGTGGACATCTGCGTGAGCCCCTTTTGGTGACACGTGGTCTGTACTCGATTTCGTCCATGTCCCCTGCGACATGCCCGGATTAACGGTGCGGATTCCTTCCACAATCCTGGGACGGAGGTCACGAAGGTCGCACTTTCGTGGCGTAAACTGCACCAGAGACATGAAAGGTGGCTTCGTCGGGAAAACGTAACCTCGGCCAGATAGTCGTTGTCTCCGTCGATTCGCTCCAGCACCTCGCAGGCAAACTGGTATCGCCGTCGTGGTTCGTCTTCGCGTGTCAGCTCCTGCAGAATCTGCACCTTGTAGGCACGCAGACGTGACCATTTGCGAAGCACATGATGGATAAGGCCAGTGACTTTTCGCGTAAAAATCGGAGTACACAGTAGACTTCAATACTATATACACACCTCAGCTGTTGTTATACCTCCATTGGCTGCTGGTGCCGTGTCCGTCTTTGACCAAGCCACTCAGGACTAAGTAACCCCGACACTGAACATTCGTGATTCGTACGCAAACGGTTAACACGGGCCAGAACATGTTTAGCCAATCAAGGAAACTGGACGACCCTACAGTGCTTTGGACTGTATCTTGTCTCGAAATCTTTTCGCGAAATATCACTGCCCCTACTTATGGATAGTCGATCGTGGCATCTGCAGTTCCTGGGAAGCCCGGCGAATTGACTTCCTTGGGCTGCGGGAGAATGCTTGCCTGATGTTCTCAACGTGTTCGTCAGAGACAAGTTACCTGCCTCCGCCTGTACCTTTAAAAACACTACCCTTGGCCAGGAACTTGTGGTGCCATTCCTTAATCCTCTTTGCATCAGGTGCTGCCATCTGTAAAAAAAAAAACACGCCGAAACTCCCTTCGCACACTCACAATAGACTTAAACTCTGATAACCACGCAACTACCTGCACTTTTTGCTGAACCGAAGTGATATTGGCGTAAAGTAGTTGCAGCGCTCCAGGCGGCAGCCGAGAGAAGCCGGAAAATTTACGCGGCAATTTAAACACAGAAGAACGGGCAAAACTTAGAAAAATTCATATACCGATTTTTACAATACATTTGAAATCCGAGCGTTACTTTGTGGCTATCCCATTTTCCCAATATATAATTTCCTGGCTATTTTTTATTTATTTTTTTCCTCAAACCACTTAATTTCAGACTTAGGTAGACAGTTCAGAAACGTTCAGTATTGTAAACGAGTATAAATCAAAACCGTATGAAGTTTGTATAAGTTTCTTAACATCATGTCGGTTTAAAAATTACGGTAGCCTGGTGTTATGACTCGAAACGTTACTTACGGCCTGCCATGCCGCAGTAACCACGAACATGGCGGTCGTCACTGCATGTCAATAAAATATTTCCATTTTATTTACAGGATTTTTATTGTACCAGAATTTATGATGTTTGAAGACGTCAACCTTTATACATGTTAGCCTTTTCTTGTTGTATATTCCTTGTTTACGCAACCACTTAGCGTTAATAGCAGAGGTATGAGGCTGCCGTATGTCTAAGAGGTATTTTGGGTTTACGAGGCCTTAAATATCACGAATCATATGCCTCATTATAGCGTGTATGCGCAAGCCAATAATTGGCATAGTCTGACAGATGGAAAATGGTCTCTGTGACAATTTCAGTGGTGCTCCCGTCATCTTATGCGTAATAATAAAGGTTTCCTCTTCGTTAATATAATACTTCGAATACCAGGTCAAAATTTTCCACACCTAAAGTAGTTGTTAAAATAAGCTTCACTAAAAATAATTATTAAATATTAGAGAGAAATATAAACGAAAACTAGCAGATGGAAGAATAAAAATCTTTATGTGCAATTTTTAAAGCAGGCACTACTCAGAAATATTCGAAAAGTTGCAGTACTGAATCTCTGCAAGCTGTCTGTCGGCCACGTTTGGGCGATAGGGCACAGCATCATTATAGTCCACCCTTATCTCTGCTTTCACCTCATATAATCTAATATGGATACAGTGTTTTGTTTGTTTCCATTAGGTTTTAATCCCAAACGGGCGATTTTTTCTAATAGCATTCTCTACATTTCAACAACGAGATTTTCTGAAAACATTACATAAAGGGCGCTAGAAAAGCTATCACTATGGAAATGCAGTGGCTGGCGGTCATCTAGGCACGTCTCAGCGGGAGAAACGTAGAAGCGGGGTCGTCGGAGAACGAGGGTGGAAAAGGGTAGTAAAGAAGATGCGCGCGCAGCCGACAGCCGTGTACTGGCTGTTCGGAAAACATCGGTAGCAGATAATGTAATTTACTGAAGATGGAAGGGAATGGTAACTCGCTGAGATGCAGCAAAGTCATTCCAGCAGAGAACGGGAAATAATAAAGACTACGATACTGATGACGAGTACCATGGTTTGTTTTTAGTAGAGCCATTATAAATACAGAACTATTTTTTTTTTTTTGGGAATTGAAATTTCATGCTGTTGAAAGGGTATTTATTTTTAAGAACTGCTTAGGCATTTGAATACGGAACATGTTTACACACCAGCATTATGACGAAGTTGAGACAGTGTTTGTAGATGATATTAGGCCTACAGATTTTTTGCGTGTCTTATCTATTCGCCTTTCAATTACGGAGTGCTTGTGGGTAATAGGTTTTGTTATTAAATTTGTACAGTTTTTAATACTTAAGGTCCTATCACATTCGGTAAAAACATGTCCACGAGAATTGAAAGTATTACGTCTTTCCACGATGTTAAGTGCAACGTGCACATGAATGATGTGTATCTGTGCATTTTCGTACTTCGTCTGTAACTGTATCACTATCAGTAACAATAATAATACCCACATCTGTCTGCTCCAGTTTAAATGAACGCGAATGTTCGCACACAAAATATTACTACAATAGGACGGTTTAATTTCTGATTTTTTAAGACATGCTTATCGTATTTTAACTTATCCTATCTTCACCTCTTCTGGATAAATAGTGGTACTGATTGGGGAAGAATTCAAGTTTGTACGTCTTTGTAAAAAAAAAAACGTCCCGTTGCCGACCTTTGCACTTCGTTAAAAGCGGGAATCTGCTCTAACGAAGTTCACGCCAAGAACTCGTGACGATTACTACGTACACTTTAGGTGAAGACAATATGAGTATCCTCCTGATTTTGGTCTTCCGAGCTAACGGTACGCAATGAAAAATAATTCCAAGATAACATTTTCTCAGGAGTTTTCTTCAGACGTGCGAAATATTTTGATCGCAAATGTCTGTACATTTTGATGTCACTGGTTAGAAACATTACTGGCACACATAGCCTTTGAAAGCCTCGAATGACAATAGTGAGTCCACAAACGCATGGACAGCCAATGTAAAACTAATTTATTTTTAATTCAGGTGAATTAATGGAATTTTTAGATACCTGCGCCCGCGTCTACGCTCGCGTAGACTACAGAATAATTGCTTAGGGTTCTTTTTTATTAAAGTTGAATTTTACTTAGTGTTAATCTTCTATACTCTATGCATATTATAAAACTCAGCGTCTCCGTAAATTAAATGGTAAAACCACTTATTAATATTTCACTGTTATATATATATATATATATAATACCACGGAGGTTTTTTAAGGTTTTTTTATTCTTCACAATTCTTTACTACATGATATTGTTCTATCGTTAACGGTTTAGACAGCATTATTGCAAGAGAGCGCTCTTGCGGCAAACTTTTTTCCGATTTGATTCACTATTATCGTATGTAAATTTTTTGAGATATTTTCTCGCGATGAATAGTAGCTAATATCACCTTTCAACCTTATAACTATTTCTGTGCAAGAAATTACGTCGATCTGTTGCTCCGTTGTGACGTTGGATTGCTATTCCGTTTCTGTACTTTTTCATTTTCCAATAAGAATTTCCCCGAGGGAATGAGACATTTTCTCGGTATAAAAAGTAACCTATGTCACTTCCCGGCCCTCCAACTATCTCTGTGCAAAAAAATCACGTTGATCTGTTGCTCCACTGCGAAGTGAAAGAAAGATAAACTAACAAACAAACCAACACACTTTTGTATTTATAATATTAGTTAGGATAAGTCCAACTATTAAACCAAATTTTTTATTTCTAATGGACCGTTGAATTATTTGTTGTTAAATAATTCCAGAAATAATCACTTATTCTATGTTAACATAAATGTTTTATCTCATGGACAAACTGAAAAAAATTATGATAAAATAACCAAGAGAATAAGAGTTACGGAATAATTGGCAGGGTAGACAGATATCTGCGAATTAAAAAGACACCAAAAATTGATCCTAGCAATTCTATTCGAGTGGGTACGCTCACTTCAAGCTATATTTGCCAATTAAAATCAAGCGCAGTTCAACTGAACATTTGCAGTGATTTTAATTTAAACAGTAATATTAAAACAAGGGGAAAGTGGTAAGGAAAATAGAACTGAAGTATTCTCACTTCAGGCTGCATCGAAGAAAGCATAAATAAATAACTTGCATGCTATTGATTAAGAATAAAAGGAAGAATGTTGTTTTGTTTAGAAACGAAACTGGAGAGAACTGGGCAATCTTGTGTGTGTAGAAGAGAAATAGAAGGAGTCGTTTACTGGCCTGGCACAGTGATGTTGTTCTAATCTCAAGGGCAAATCAAGCCCGCGCGCGTGTATTCTCCCCGCGGCGCACGAATGAATGTTTAATCACGGCGTACCTCCGCGGGATAATGGCACTAAGCATCACGTGATAATGGCAGCTGTGCGTGTGCGTATGCTAATGAGGAGCACCGACGCAAGTCAGCAAATCCAATTACGAGAGAGTGCGGTGATATGTACGCAGCGTTTCAGGACGATTGTATTTTGTCGGAGAGGGGGGTGGGGGAGCGACATTTGACAAACTGATGCTTTGTAATCCTCCACGCGCAGCCAATATACCTTTCGTCATTTCCTGAGAACGTTTTTTTTATTTCGATAATGCTGTTTTAATTTTATTTTTTTTTTTAAACATTTCCGGAACTTTTACTAAGTGGTGAAACCTATACTAAAAACTTAACACCATTCACTCAGAAACATATCATGGGTACTACCGAACAAAACATATGAATGGAAGCTCTCAAAGTAATTTCTCTTGACATTTTTGTTACAGAGCGGCTGTAAATGAGAAACGTAAGTTAACGTTATTTTCCTTGCGATTTTTATTGTTCAAGCGTCATGAGCATACCAAANGGCTGTAAATGAGAAACGTAAGTTAACGTTATTTTCCTTGCGATTTTTATTGTTCAAGCGTCATGAGCATACCAAACTATTTAACCTATTCCATAAATCTGGTAAAACGCTTTTGGTTTCAATATTTTGAAACATTAAGCATTTGTTACACACGATAACTGCTTGAGGGTTGGTCATGCAGTGCGATTTTTTTATATATCATGGCAACTGCAGCGGCCAGATAAATTATTTATAATAGCTCTAGAGCGTGAGATTCCGTATCGAATCCCGTGTCAATAATGTAAGCTGTCTATAATTTTCAAGCACATATTTAAGTAGATTTGTCAACTAATCTGCCACCTGTTAGCCGAAATGACATGGTCAACCTGGGTAATAATTTACTGTTGTTAACTCAATTAATTCCTACAATTTCACTATGCTACCCGTGAATACCGTTTTATAGCCGACATTTGTAACATAACGCTTGAAAATAAGATACAGGAACATAAAAATATATGCTGTATACAATATATGAATATACCCTCGCGGTTTTTTATTGTACGCGGGTTTTTTAAGACACGCTATCCATGTTATGGTGAACGTATTTTGACATTTAAAAGTTGGCGAGATACTCGCCTACTATAAAAACAGGCAAGCGTATTTTTCCGTGAATATATACGCGTTTTTTTGGCACGAAAGTTTTCTGTTTACTATTTTCGACATCCACTCTTGGGGACGGGAGGGTGNTCTCGGTTGCTTTTGAAAAGAAGGCGATAGTTTGAGCTACCTAAAAAAATTTATTTTACCTACAAACCGTTCGAGCAATGGTACTCTCATTTATATCCCAAATTCATTTTGTGTTATTGAAATAACTTTTATTTTAGTTTTTACAGGGTTTTAATATATAGGCAACATGAGAAAATTTCGGCATCTTTAAATCGAAAGCATAAATAATTTTAAAGGTGAAATGAGTTTAAAGCATTACACGTAATATCGGCATATCACTAAAAAATGTATGTTAAAACAATTAGCACAATAAATTTGCCACGCGTCTTTGAATGATTCAAATTTTATTGTTTGAGAATATACTGTAGTATCTACTATGCAACGTTGTGCGTGTTCATACAAGGTTTAAAAAATGGGGGATCTTAACACCAGGGTTGCACGTAGAAGTGATTACTGAGACTACAAAATGCGGGTCATTTTGTGTGATAACCGACCGTTTGGAATTTGGAATACGAAATTTGGTTCAAATCCGTTAAATGGTTGCCGAAATACGACATAGCACCCTTATTGATAAAATTGACATTATTTTGAAAGTTAGCATCCGGAGAGGTCGAAAACTTTTAAAGTGAAATATCCTTGTAAAATCGGTTCAAGGGTTCAAAAGTTTTTTTGGGTCACACACACTCGCAGACACATTTNAAAGTGAAATATCCTTGTAAAATCGGTTCAAGGGTTCAAAAGTTTTTTTGGGTCACACACACTCGCAGACACATTTTGGAAAATAGGCTAAGAAGTGTATTCCGGTAAATGCCTTCTTCAGCACATCTGCCGAATTATTCTGCCCCATATAGAAGTAATCTACAATCTTCCCAAGAATTTACTGGCAATTTTAAGCAGTTTGAGCGCTCATAGTTGTCATTTATTTGCATAAAATAATTTTCGAATACCAAATTTAGCTTGACACATTAATTGTTACTAGGGAAAATGCTCTAGTTGGTTAAGAGTAATTTGTATCCGTCGTGCTTG
Source organism: Clitarchus hookeri (assembly GCA_002778355.1). NCBI lineage: Eukaryota > Metazoa > Arthropoda > Insecta > Phasmatodea > Phasmatidae > Clitarchus > Clitarchus hookeri. Next base: position 9,059 of record NQII01013410.1, read on the forward strand.
GAGTCAAAATAAACTGCAAATTAATGGGTATGAGACAGGATTCAGGTTCGCCGTGTTCGTAAAATAACTTCTAAGGTAATTTAAGGTCACGATTTCTGGAAAGCAGTAGAAATTTAAATCATTCACTTTTTAAATAGAATTATAATTGTCTAGTGCAATTATTGCAGTCGTTACTGACTCATATTTTTAACAGAGGCCACTTTAACGGTTTTGAAGAAACATCATTTTTGTGGTATCCTTTTGAGTCGTTTTTTACATGATAGTGATTCTCGAAAGTTAACATAATTAGTGTTTCCTTCTCTAAATAAAAGTTTTGGGAAAATCTGCCGAAATATAAAAATAGTTTTCTANAGTTAACATAATTAGTGTTTCCTTCTCTAAATAAAAGTTTTGGGAAAATCTGCCGAAATATAAAAATAGTTTTCTACCCTTAGTGAAACTTCTGGAAAAAAGTTAAAGACGTTCGCATTTTAAAGTAAAACTATAAATTTCTTGGTGATAAACATTTTACAAGTGTCTCTGGAAGTTAAAAAATACATACAATGAAGAAACAGAGCAAGCAGATTACTTTCATTCAGACAAATTTTTATGTGAACAAGTAAAAAATTATATAGTTTAATCAGTCAACCCAGTTTATTATTTTTAGTTGTTTAATTGCACCGTTCACCAATGATTTCTCTATATTCGAAACGAACCCCACTGTTATGACCGTTTAGTTCCATTGCTTTCCAGTAATTCGGTAGTAAATTGTTAACTACAATCTTCATTTTATTCTCACCATTTGAAATAAACTTTCAGACATGGGATTCAATTATTTTTTATGGGTTTTTGTAGTATTTTTGAGGGCCTCGTTTTTATTTGTAAATAGTAATCATTGCTCTCGAAATCTGAGTTAGTGACTTTTGTCACTAGAACTTCAGTTAATGAGCTAGTTTTATACCGGAAATTCACTGGGNCTCGAAATCTGAGTTAGTGACTTTTGTCACTAGAACTTCAGTTAATGAGCTAGTTTTATACCGGAAATTCACTGGGATACACTTGAGTTTTTACTGCCTAGCCAGTGAAATTCACATGGAATCAGCAGAAGTATTTGTCTAATCAATTAATACCAGCAACTAAAACTACAGTTAAAATTCTACGTATTCAAGTGGAGAAGTTTCAACATATTTGCAGTCAAGTTGGCTGCTTTGGAGCAGTCTTAACTGTTTTCCTTTTTATTGTGTTTGTGATTTACATGTCAATCTAATACTTACCTTATATTTCACTGTATATCCGTGCTTCCGATCGATCAAAGAACATCATGGTCAGGAAGCGAGACATAGACTTCAACAAAAGATAATTTTTTTATATGCAAACCAAAGTTTTTTTAATAACGAACGCTATCAAAATTCACCTGAAAAATGATTGTGTAATCTCTTCGGTAACATCACCATCCAGTGCAGGTGTATCGAGTCGCGCTGTATTTTGGGATACGCGCCAGGAATGCCAACCGCACGACCCAG